>BMAO01014570.1:0-106819 GCA_019973975.1 Trichonephila clavata | reverse complement strand
GACCATAGGAATTGCCTTCCAGGCGTCCATCACAGTTGAAGTGAGTGCTTGCAGTGAGGATGGTCGATTTGGCTGGCTACGTAATCTGCGCTCTAATTCGTCCCAAAGGTGTTCTATGGGACTTAGATCGGGGCTCTGAGAAGGCCAGTTTAGTTTTTGAATACCCATTTCGTCAAACCACGTCTGTGCAAGCCTCGATGTGTGAATGAAGCAGTTATCCTGCTGGAAGAGAAATGGGCCTTCCCCGAAATATTGCCATAGAGTTGGGAGTGCAGCATTGTCCAGAATGTCCACATACATCTCAGAGTTCATGTTTTCAATCACAGGAACTAACGGACCCAGGCCAAACCACGAGAAACACCTTCACATCATTATGCTTCCACCACCAAACTTAACAGTCGGCACAATGCAGTCACTAAAGAAACGTTCGCCGGGCATCCGCCAAACCCAAACGCGTCCATCCGACTGCCAGACTGTAAAAGGCGAGATTCATCACTCCAAAGAGCAGTTTTCCACATGTCCTCAGTCCAATGATGGTGAACTCTACATCATTGCAATCAATGCTTCGCCTTCTGTAGAGTGATGTTTGGCTTGTGAGTGGCTGCACGACTATGGAATCCCAAGTTTTTTAACTCTCGACAGGACAGTCCTGCAAGTAACACTAATTCCTGATGAACTTTGGAACTCCTGAGAAATTTCCACCAACGAGGACTTGCGATTTTGTTTCACTACCCTTTTCAGGGTTCTTTGGCTGCGTTGACCAAGTATTTTCGGCCTACCGGTTCGTTTTTCTGCCGTTTCACTGCCTCGACGTTTCCACTTCACAATTACATCATTCACAGTGGATTTAGGCTTCTGTAGAATGTCCGCAATCTCACGAACTGATTTCCCACAAAGGTGGCATCCCACTATACTGCCACGATCAAACTCACTAAGCTCCTTTGACTTACTCATTGCCTCACAAACGCATAAATACAATCTGACAAACCACTACCAACGCTTCTATAGCATTCAATTAAGTATCAAATTGCGTCACTCGCCAGAACCACTTTTTTAATGGGTGTCCGGATACTTTTGGCCAGATAGTGTATCATATCTCCTCGCCTTGACTATACGAATGTACCCGACCTAATCTGAATAATCAAGTTTTCTTCTTCACAGGGCTGGATGTGAGTAAACTTGAATTGATAGATCAAAGATTTCCCAAGAGGATTATATTAAAGAAAGGACGCGTGTAGATCCGTCACAAGATATTTTTTAACTCATTTTTCACTTCTGTATTTGAAATATAATTGTTAAATGGCACATACACAGTACATTGAGTTGATTATTCGATACATTCATTTTCCAATAATTAAGTAAACATCACACGCAGTTTTGATTCTTCATTTGTCATGATTCAAATAATATTGCAAGATAAAAATTTATTTTCAATGTTAATTTTTATAGAATAAAATTCTATTATTATTATTATTGTTATTATATTAAAGTTTACATTCATTAATAGTAATGAAGTGTATTCCAAAAGTACATTTGTGATAAGTTATATATTAAATCACTTATTTTTAAGCATACATTTATTTTACATTGATGTATAATTTGCCTGTTTAGCTTTTGTATAGTAGTTTATTAAGTTATTTATGCTAAGAACAGATAATTTTCAAAGGAAAAATTGACTTAATGAAACAAGAATAAATATTTTATGGTATATACATAAACCAATAAACACACACAGATAATTCGGATGGATAAACAAATATTTGTTCATATATAATATTGTTTTTTTTTTTTTTTATTGAAAAATATTTTAAACGAAAGATGTAGTTTTCATTTATTTTAAACAATTTTTTTTTCTGAATCATGCAGATAATGTAGTTTATTTTTTATGTTCATCTGCTGTGCTGGGTGTGAAATATTTTTAATGGTATTTTGAATTTTTATACTTTTGTGATTTATTTCTAGCATTCCTTTAAAATTTGTTTGTTAAGTTATGATTTATGAATATTATCTACTAATGGGTAATTTTAAATAAATTTTTGAAATGAAAATAGTATAATAATTTTCATTTTCTTTAAAGCAATTTTGAAAGGATTTGATATTCGTACTCTTCTGAGACTTCTGCTTAGACAATAGATATATATACAGTTTTACCTTTTTAAAACTATATATATTTATTTATTTTTACTATTTTATTTGCGTATTCATACACTGAATTTTATCAAAGTGTATTGTGCATGAACATACCCTTAAAATGTCAATAACACTACATTCATAGTGAAGCATTGTGAAAATTATTAAAATAATGTATTCATGTGGTATTTTTAACTCCTGCTATTCCTGTTATTCATTCGTTTTGAAACTATTTTTTTTGTACTAAACTGATTTAAAACATCTGAATAGTTCGAACTTCTGAAATCATACGCATAGAAAAAATTCTCAAGTGCAAATATGTTTCTCAATTTTAGAACCAACTTCCTCTTAAACTTCTTATAACTTACTGTAAGCAATTTTATCGACTGAAAAAAAGGACTTAGGAGCAAATATTTTGCTCTTGCTCAATTCGTTTCCTGATTTTTAGAAACGGATATTAAAAGAAATAAATGTTAATTGAAACGGAGGAAGAGATGAAGGTATAAGATTTTTGAATTTTTTAAGGCCATTTTATTGAATGATTCTACTCTTTCCTTTCAAAAACACATTTTGCTTCGAAGAAACACAAACATCTTAACATATTTAAACATAAAAATGTACAATTTTTTAATCAAGTCTTAAAGATGTTCTTTTTATCGAGTTAAAAGCACATTATTTTTAGTCCTCGCTATTCTAATCTTTTTTTTAATGTTCCAAGGTTCATCTTAATACTCAAAATATGTTTTTGTCAGAATATGTATATATATATATATATATATATGGTATAATAAAATGAAATAAAATAATAAGACAAAATTATAAAACCCACAAAGCTAAAAGATAAAAACTGAATTCTAAGAAACAAAACTAGAAAATAAATGGTGGAAATGAATATTGTACTAGATTTGAATAAAAATATAAATAACAGAAAACAGAGGTGGAAACTTTAAAATGGAATAAATCGAAAGAGTCTATGAACTAAAATGGAGACCTATTATGATTTCTAAAGCTGTCGCAGAATTAAGACCAGCGAAATTAGGGTAAAGTACACTTTATGGATCCCCCTTTCCCATGCAACAGAAATTTTTGACATAATGGAAGATATATTGTATATATATATATATATATATATTAAGATTATATAAAATTCATTTCAATATTTAATGGATTTTTTTACCCAATTGTTGTTGTTTTGAATTGAAGCACATATTAATTAAATGTTTGAAATTGAATGCATGTGTGATTTAAATTGTTTAAACGTAAAAGTTTTACAAAATATGCTGATGTTGGCAAACATTTAGCATTCAACTTTATATTATTTTTGTGAACAACCACTTAAGTCAATGCATTTATAACTTACACTTTCTAATATGTAATAGTTAAAATCCAAATTATGTAAAGTGTAAAACAATTTTCTATGAATAAAAAAATGTGGTTTATTTCAATATACATAAAACATGCATTCTTCTACTAAGAAAGAATAAGATATATTTTAACATAACTTATGATGTTAGAGGTTTGATCTCTAAAAATTTGCAGATGACAAGAAATTTGTAAAATTGTTTGACTAGTTATTTTGCTTTTGTAGATTTTGGCTGTAAATTTTGATTTATTTATAGCTTTCTCTTCTGTGGAATTCTTTTAACTGAGTATTTCACTTAAATAGATTAAATTGCATCATTTTTTCTCCCTGTTTATTTTTATTTTGTTTAAAAATCGGTTTTAAACTAGTAGAATCAATTATGGAAAACAGTTTAAGCGATTTGATTTCAATTCATTGGAATTTCAATAAATAAACAATATTCCTTGAAAAACCAACTCATCAGTTTAAAACAAAAAGCATTATAACAGATATACGAACATCTAGTTAAATGTTCTTATGAATGTCCAAAATTTATTATTATTTCTAACATCCTTATTAACAGTGTTTGCAATTTCAGCCTATTTCGCAGACTGTGATAAATATATCGGACAATTCTCTCGATATATTTGTAACCTTAAAAAAAGATCAGTTATAGAAAAAACTGAGGACACGTCTGTCGGGAGCAGGGGGTCATCAATTTGGATGAACATGACTTTTTTCCATCGGAAAGCAACGAAGTGTCAGTTATCCAAGTTCATATGAGTTTGGCAACCCAAGGTGGTTTGTTTCTTGAATGCGTGGTTGTAGACTTGGATTGAAAAAAAAATCAGTGAACTAAAAAGAAATCTTATAGGGTAAAGTTTTAGTCCTCTTCAGTGGTGCGTGTATGAATTAAAGTATTTTTAATTTTTTCTCTGTTAACTTATTTTTTTTAATAAATGTAAAGTTTGTTGAAGATAATGTTTATTATTTTAATGAGAACATGATACAATTATGTTTGTCTAGCTGATATGTAGCTTATGTGAGTGAAATCTCTGGATTCAATTTTCTAAATTATTTTTGTTGAAATTTAACTGTATATATATATATATTTATTTATATATATATATATATATATATATATATACGTTGTCCAAGTTTCATAACAGAATCCCGTTAACAAGACTATTCCATGACGTTCCAAGACAATTTTCTAAATTATTTTTGGTTGAAATTTAACTGTATATATATATATATATATATACATATATACGTTGTCCAAGTTTCATAACAGAATCCCGTTAACAAGACTATTCCATGAACTCCGCACTATATATGTTTTACGTGGTATTTACATATGATCATTCATGATACTTACTATCTGAGTTCATTTTAATTATAACAATATGTTCAGTGCCCTATTTGTAAGCCCTTCATTAACTATCATTTTTTTGTGTTTAAAACAAATAAATTTTCATGCCTATCTTTTTGTACCTCTTTGAAAAAAGGATTACTTTTAAAAAAATGTTCTATCAAGTTCGAAATCTCTCTTGTAAACTAATCACTTGTAATGTAACTTGTATCAAACTGCAGATAATACGTTAAGAAATTTCCTAATTTGCTTAAAAAAAATTGCTCCTCAGCAATCTCAAAAATATGTTTTTCATCAAAACATGAGAATATTTTAACTTTATTAATAGTGAATATTTTTAATTATAGTTTAATATGGAGAGAAAAAATTAAATAAAGGTTTTTTTTTAATGCATAAAAGAAAAATTGAAATAAAAATGGGACAAAACCTTTTGCTCCAAAGCAAACACTTTTTTAATAGCTTGCAAAAATGTTTCATAATTTGGATAAAATACATCAATGATTGCTAAATATTCGAGTTTTGAAAACCATTCATTTTTTAAGCAACTGAAAACAGAATTGTTTTATCTACCTGCATCTCACAAAATTTTATCGACCGAAAACTTTCATACTATGCCCCACATGTCACTTACCCTTATTCCATCGATGAGACTTAATTAGTCTTTAAAATTGTTAAAAATTAATAACTTAGATAATTAGAAGGATAACTCCTTTTACATTAAGAGAATTAATAAATCAAGAGAAGAAAACATAAAATATCGGTTAACAACTTAATGGACATGGTAATTGTACCATCACAAATACCAAATATTAGTACCTGGAAGAAATGTTTTAAATCTGGTCGACGCTAATAAGATTCATATTAATCTTTCTCCTATTAAGTAAACCTCAAAATGGCTTGGTTATGCTGCATGAGAGCAAGAGGATTAAATATAATGTGTAATACGTTATGAAGCTGCACAATTTTTCGCTCGTAAATGAAGATGGGAATGTTTATTATGTAGTGTATTTTAATATGACAATGATGACAAGGTCATGTACAAATTTATAAGTTGGAATGTAATACTCATTGACTAGAGATAATGCCCTTTGAATATTCTGTTTATGGTTAAATATCTAACCTTTTGAGATAGTCATTATTAAGAGGCATTTATCACATTTCTCGGATTAAAAAAGGAAATATAATAATGGGAGACATATAAATTTCAGTTTGGTAAAGAAGCATAGCTAAGTATTCTTCCTAATATTTTACAATAACTTATAAACCATACCACGTGGCGCTGTCAAAGTAATATTTCGAAAATTGATCTTTACAGATGAATAAGTAATAAATTACAAATTTATATTTTAAGCACAAAACATTGTGAAAACTTATAATTTATTTAACCAAAACTGTTTCATATGATGAAAGTGTGATATGAGTTTTCTATGACATGTAATTTCTACGACATGTAATTAACATTAACATTTCGCAGGTAATCAAACAAACATGGTAATTTGGTAATGTTGCCAACATTTTTTTCAAAATAAATTTTTAATTATTCTTTTAAAAATACTTTTGTTAAATACTATTCTTTTTTATTTTAGTTTATTTTTATATATATAAAGGATCTTAAAACTTTTTTCAAAGTATTTTATTAACTCAGTAAAAATGTTATCTGATAACCTTTCAGTTAAATTTTTATTTTAATCGAAATTGCTCGAAAATGTTAATTTATTCTTCAAACTTTTTCAAAATTAAGGCGTGTGTTTCTTCAGGGTTATTCTAAAACCTCTCAAAATAGAAACATGTTATTGCATTAATTTAATATTATTTTCACATTCCAGCTATTTTTGTAATCTATTCAAAACTGGAAGAAATCTAAAATTTTTTGCGCAAACAAAAAACGAAAAAAAAAAAATAATAACCTTAATGAGGAAAGTGGATGAAACAATGAAAGTTTTCATGCTTTAAGAAAGTGCAAATTTAAATTCTACTATTTGCTTCAAAGAACCCCAGGATTATACCCTAAAGTGTGATAAACTAATAGAACTTTACATGAAATGAGTTTAAAATAGTATAGGCTTAAAACTAGCACTATCCCGTTATGCGAAATAAATAATCGTTAGCTCTATAATGCATTATCGCTATAATGAAATACATTTTTGAACGAAGTAATATTTTTCCAAACATAGAAAAACGTTCTTATAAATTAAAAAGATATTCTGTGGTTGATTTTATATTGAACTTTTTTGCATCCATCATACTATAAAACGGTTTCTAGCGAAAAATGTTTCACAAATATCATTTCATTTATAAGTATTTTTTTCTGAATTCATAGACATAACTTGAGGTTTTCATTAATTATTAATTAAATTTTGGATGATATGCAATTAATTATATAGCAGCCAAAAATATTAATACTATATAGCATGAACTTCTAATACTTTCCTAGATTTTTTCTCTTTCTGAAAATTATAACTTTTCTTTATTTTTAAATTACAAACTTTAAAAATTCTTCCACGCATTAAACTTGCTGCTATAAAGCTTACTTCTATACAAAAAAAAAGCGTTTTAACGAATTATTTTACGTTATGACTCGTTTTGGCACTTTTATGATTCAAAAACACTTTTTTCCCCTTTGTATTGTATAAAATGCATATATATATATATATATATAATATCGTGTTCTACTTATAAATTTACAGTCAAACACCAAGTCTCTTCCTGATTTTGTTTCAAGGTAAATATAAATTATGTGTAGATAGATAAATAACGATATGCTTAAACAAGATTGAAAATTATCCCTAAATGAAACAAGACAATCCAAATGAAATGATGTTTTATTTATATGATAAAGCCAATTTTATTTCTTCTGAGATTATACCTACTATTGACCCATATCCGTTGTTGAACTTTCAGAAACATAAAAGTAGCGAAATGTGTAAAAAGATTTCCCATTTTAAAGCAACTTGTGTTATCATAGTGGTATCATTGAACACAAAATACGATGAAAATTTCAATCTGAAAAGATGCTGATCTGACATCCAATATAGTTGAAAAGTGTATAGAAAAAATAATGTCGAAATTTGAAAATGGCATGGGAGCACCCTTTTTACACCCTGTCACAATTTTTTCCTAGCAGTCGCAGGCTTCTTGGCTAAACTCCAAAGGAACGGAAGGGTAACCCACTATGAAGTGTTTTTTTTTTACTATGAGAAATCTTCGTAATTTTAAGGCGAAAATGGGTTTCCACTATGGGCAAAGCATATTGTTTTAGAGAATTTCTTCCGTATATTTATTCTAAATAGTAAATGATACAATGCCATGTTTTAAGTAAAAAACTTATTATTCACACGCCTTGATTATTTAATTTTGTCTTGCAGAATCAATTATTAATCCATATATCATTGGTGACTGAGTATTATTAAGTTACAGTCTTATGTAAGGCATGAAGTGATATTTTTACATTATTTAGCAAACTTTCAGGCTATAATTCGTTTATAATTTTAATCCACTTTCAAGCAGCAGGATGCATTAATCTAACCAAAGATCTTCCATCACATTAGAATATAAAAATTAGAACGTGCTTAAGGGGTTCACCCATGTGATAGGTTCAAAAAAATTTTTTTTTCATAAATTGCTTCCTTAACATGTCTAAAATACTGTGGTAAAGTGATTTTTTTAAAAATTCGAAGTCGTTATAAATAATCAGGTGTTAGAAGAGCAGCTGTTCGTAGTGCTAAGTTAAAATTTGCATTGTTTTAATCGGACTTGAAACTTTAAACGCGTTTTTCTCGAAACTGTATTTTTCAAACTTCCTCCCTCATATCTCAAAAATGGTTCGACAGACAGAGTTCCAATTTATAGGGTAGACTCAGCACATACATACGCACCAAATGGACTACGATCATTCCAAAATTCAAAATATTTATATTTTTTACAATAAAACATAACAAAAAAACCACTGAAATTTGAAAATTTTCTTCGCAGAGGTCTACCAAAAACCCAACTTTTAATATTTTCAATTGAGTATAGTCCATTCTGTGCATTTAAGCTTATAAAATAAAACGCTTTTTTTTATTTCAGATAAGCTAATCAGCCAGAATCGTGGAGGAAGCGAGTGTCCATTTTTTCGAGGAGGGTATGTTCAGAGTGCTGAAACTCACACTCTATTGGATATTTTTGGCTAAACATTTATATACATATAAATAAATGATAAAGAAAAACTTAAAGTTCTATCTTTTTACTGGTCTTCAAAAAAATTCTCTAAATATGCTTAAAAAACAGGCCGTTACATGGGTAAACCCCCTTAATGAGGAAAATATCTAATTAATACACGATATATAATGGTCATGACCAAGAAAGTTAAATGAAAACTTATCTAAATTAACTTTTTATGCAAAATGCTATAATGAGAAGAATCTGGTTATTAATATCACATTTCATGTTTATAGAAAACACTACCTGCATAAAAACAAAAATAAATAAAATCAAAATTTTTGAACCCTGTAAACACTTTTTCGTGATTTTTTTTATGTCAAATAGCTTCCTGAAGTCAAAAGTGACGCCCATTTTGATGAATCGTTTATTGTTTTCTTGGAACACCATATAAGATTTTTTAAACAAAATAAAAGTATTAAAACTCTCTGTATGTTTCCATCTCATCTGATATGTTCTATATTTCTATTTCGTTATTTGGAAATACAAAATATGTACTCGATGTTTGTACCGAAAAATCTTATCCCAACAGAGTAAAATTCAGACTAAATATAACCTCTACATTTATCACTGCAACAAATCGCCCCAATATAGCAATAGATGTAAGATTTATAAATAGACGGACGATCATCAAGTTGAATAAGGATCACAAATTTTATTATTATTGCCAACATCGTTGTCACTCTAGTTTTTCCGTTTCAAGCTCCTTTGGAAAACCATAATATATAGGTGTAGAAGTTGCTCAAAGTAGCTGAAACCTTCAAAAGAGGAGAACGATTTATAGCGAAAACTGAAGCGACGTCTGCGGGTGGCAGGGTCATCAATTTCGACGTACTCGATTATTTTTCCGTCAAAAAGCAACCAAGTGTCACTTATCCGAATTTCTATGAACTTGGCAACCGCAGTCAGGAAGGGGGGCAGTTAGATAGGTGGGGGTGAACTTGGATGAAAGAATCAATGAAATGAGGTTGAGGAAATATGTAATAAGGCAGGGGTCGACTAACCGAAGCTCGCGAGCCGCATGAGGCTCTTCAGGCTGCATGAATTACTAAAAAAATAATTATATCTACTAGAAATGTTTTCTAATTTTTTAAAATGGTTTACCTTGTTTGCGTCTACAATTAAATATTTGACTAGCTTAAGATTACTGTATTAAAAGGTTTTTCCATTGACAAAGTGAAATGAGAATCAGCTAAAATAATAAAATTAGTTCTAAAGGAGTAAAAATCTTATTTATTATTAGAGCTGATACTATGAGAGACACTTCTCTAAATAATTTCCAGCAAGGTTTGATTATCTGTATACATTAGATCGGAAGCACTCTTCAATGTGAGCAAGAGCTTCACATAAACCCCAACAGAAGTGATAAATAAAACCACTCCGTCTTAGGTAACATGATTAAGAATTAATAAAAAAATAATTGAAATTATCTTTATATACATAGGAACAATCAATGTAAATTTTAATTATTAGTGTAAGCATGGGCACTTTCAGAATACAGTTCTTACGGTGTTATAAATATAAATATTTTTTTACGAAGCTGAAAATTTAATTTCCAGCATTATATTTTAACATTGTTTGTCCTGATTGCGATTTCTACCGGAGGATATTCTTCCTCTACTGCGCATGTGTATGTGGCTCTTTTTTTTTGATGCCTTAATTATTTTATTTAATTTACAACATGGGTTTCTCACCGGAAGTTTTCCAATCCTTGTAATAGAGGAAAATTTTGGTGAGGTCACATGATGCTTGTATGTGAAATAGTCTTTAATATTTATTCGCTGTATAACCGTAAACATGTATTCAATAATGAATGAGATAGATTGTTTACGGAAGAGATTTTCTCATCTCTTACTCGGAACATATGCAGTTTCATGTTTGCCTTTTTGGTATCATGTAAACGAGTAGAGTGATTCGTTTCAGAATATATTGAAAGTATGTAGCGTTGAAAATTCCTCGAACATGAATATGTTATTGGATGAAGTTTTCTACGACAGTTTCGAAGGAACTTATTTCCAGCAGGGAAAGATCAACATAATATGAGCATAAAAGGTGTCTATGAATAAATAATATGTTATGAAAAACTTCATGTAAACTTTATTTTATAATATTTAATTTCTCAGCAACATTTTTTTACCTATTACGGAATATATCTACATAATATATATTTCTACACAAATTATCAAAGAAAAAAATTAAACCAAACAATTATTTCTAAAAATATATATTTATCTTAAACTTCTTAACGTTTAATGTTCATAATGATTAACAAAATAATATATTTGAAAGTTTGTTTTCCGTGTACAGCCCTTTTAAAAAAGTAGCATCCTCTTGTTTCTTAAAATTATGACATGGAATCTTGACTTTATTTTTGTTCTATCAGAATTCAATTGCATGCCGTTTCATAAACAAGCAGGACTTTTTCTATCATTCGGAATATAAATTATTACTGATATTCTAAATGGAGAAATCTCCAGCACAAATTTATCTAAATTCAGATAAGTATTTTTCATTTAATCATATTGTAGTGGTAAGTCGTATACATTATTTTGGTCTAAATGCAATTAGCTTAAGAAAAAATTAAGAAATTATTTGAAATAAAAAAAAACTTTTTTTCTATAATTGACATGTTTAAATATTTCCTATTTAGTTATTAAGAAACTTAACAATATAGCCTGCACTTTTTTTAAAATTCGAGTCTTAATAAGTAATTTTTAAAACAGCTAATAAAATATAAAAATTAACTGTTTTCAAAATTATACAGCATTAATTTACATTTTATAATTTAAAAAACTTTCCTTAAGTTTAATTATGTATATTATTATAAACTTCTTAATAAATTTTAAGGAATATTCTTACACGTCATTAATTCAATTTTCTGCTCATGTATACGTCAGATATGCTATGCGAAACGAAATGAAATAAAATTGTTTTGGGTAACTTTTCCGAGAAGGCCCCAAAAATGCACCGTACTTATCAACGTAAAAGAACTGAATGAATTATGAGTAATCTGGATATTTAAAATATGAAAAAGGATACAGATTTCAGAGAGCAGGGAAAATACAAATTAAATTTAACTTTGATTTGAGAAGTATGATATTTCTAATTAAGGGTAAAATATTGAACACAATAAACCTTTCAAAATATAACATAGATTTAAAATTACTTATAAATACGATCTTTTCCTTGGCACATACTATAATTACCTTTCACTTATAAACCCTTCCTTTTCTCATGTTATTCTCTCTCCTCTCATTAGTGACACACCATTATCTACTCACATTGCCAAAATCTAAAACCTAAATAGGTAGAAAATAAATTCCTTTACAGTAAAATAAACTACGAATGAGATCAGAGAACTTTAAATCTTCATTAAAGACATAATGACTATGGTAATTACATACGAAAGTACCAAATTTCAATATCTGAAAGAAATACTTTAAAGGTAGGCTGACTCTAATAAGATTCATAATAACCATTTCCAGCTTACATAGACAGCGGATCATCTTTATTAAGATGTATTCTTGTCAGGGATTAAAGAATAAGTAACACAGACAAGGTAAGGGGAGTCTTTGTTTCATTACTAAGCAAAATTTAACGCTAGGTAGAATTGATATACACAACATAGTACTCAAGTTGCCGATTTGATTTAATTTTTTGTAGTCGGTGTCTTAAGAGATTTGATATTTTGTAAGTATTATGTAAATAAATGTCTTTATTGTGGAGATATATTAAAGTTTCATTTCATATATTTATATAATTGTATTAAAGAATGTTTTATATATTCATTGGAATTAGAATTAAACTAGTTTAGTGCTGAATTTATGAAATATTTATTATTTATACATAATTATTCTAGAGAATGTAGTAACATAAGCATTAAGTAAAATATTAAAAACATTATTATTGATTAGAATTTATTGCAACTATTACATTGAAATATACGTAAAATCAAAAATCTTAGTTTTGGCCTCGAAAGGGATTTTCGCAGGTTCATATTTTTCGGATTTTCAGAACCTCAACAAACTTATCCATAAAAGAATCATCAATACCATTATTATAATAATATTGAAGAAATTATGTGAGAAGATATGTTCGTGCAAGAGAAACAAGCTAATTCACTTTGTAAAAAAACTTAAATAATCTTCAAAATTTTTTTTTTCAAAAAAAGAATATTTTTGAATAGATTTAATATTTTTCTTTTTTTAATTTTGAGTTACTGTACTGAATGAATTTAAATAGATATATTTTGAAAAAAATATATATTTAAATACTCTGTAACTCAATCAATGTTTTCCAACTACGGTTCATAGATGTCTTTATAAAAGAAAGAATTATTTTTGGATGCCTCTACTATAAATTATATGATGTTCCTGATAATACAATATTCATAGAATTGTGATAAATAAATTAACTGATGTCAGAGGGAAAAAAGTAAAAAGTTCCATGACAGAAAATATTCATACTTTCTGGAACATTCTACAGTTAACAGGGAAAATAATTCTGTCATAAACATTCTCGAGAAGGATTCATTATTTAGCATTAACTAACTGAGAAAATGTCGATCAGTGAGGGGTAGTTGTTTCGTTCTTACATGAATAATTGCTATTGATGTTGCGAAATTTATCCTTTGTGTTTAAAAACCCTGTTGTTCTAATGAACAATGTTTCTAAAAGTACTTGAAAATAGTTGTTGTTTCCGGAAGAGTAATGCAGTCCCTTTCAAAACTAGGTAAAGAATATTAATTTTCCCGCCCAATTTTTATTTTTATTTTTAGATAGTTTTAACTTTTATTTAATTTTTTCCTTTTTAATATGCTATCCCTTGTGTGATACAATTGTACAAGTTAAATACAATTGCACAAATAGTACAATACATTACATGTTTTGGCATGAAGGTTTGAAATTTAAAATTTATATTCCAGAAGTAAAGATTTACGAAACCTTGGATTAAATGAATTATTCTAATAAACGCATATATTTTATTTAGATCAAATTAACTTTCTGAAAGAATCACATGTTAAAATAATTTATTTATGTTTTGATTATTTCCCCATTTTCCTCCGTTTTCAAGCAGACAGAACCATGTTTTTAAAATATTTTTCATTTTATACTTTAATTGTATATCTTTATCACAGTTTTCCTCGTGATAAAATGTTTCACCTCATTTATCCGATCCAAAATTTGCATGAAATATCTTACCGGATTGCAAAAGAGATAATTAAGAGAAAATTCAAAAGAATAGCGAATTTATAAGAAAAATATTCTATTGTATTGTACTATTAGAATAAGGATTTTTCGTAATTTATCCAGGTATTTCACAACAAAATAATAGCTTCTAAATATTATACCGGTAGTTGAAATAATACTTTGAAAATAATTTACTATGCGTAACAACAATAAAAAATTAAAGTAATAATAGTTAAATCAAAAATAGTTAAGTTCCTTAAAAAAATAAAAAATTAAGGGCTTATTTGGAAAATTTATTATTAACCCTTTAACTAATTAATTATTTTGTAATTAAATGTCCTAAAAAAATTCCTAGTTACTTTCATAAAGCTGAATTTTAAAATTTATTATAAATATAAATTATTATTAAGAATATCAATTATAAATATGATATAATGAGTTTGAATACATAATGATTATAGCTCATTATTATTATAAATATCGATACATTTACAAGACAGATGAGTATTCTAGGTATTTTAATTAAGGTGTTAAAAGAGTACGGTTCAAACTTTGCTTATAGCTCGATGCTTCTCAAACTTTCAAAATTTGTGACCCAATTTTCAATCATAATTTTCATCGCACCCCCCTCCAATCAATATTAATGTATTGAATACAATAATAATGTACTTAGATGCTAAAGCTGTGATACGACTTTAATTATAAAACATACAAATTATCAAGAAAAGATTAAAATTTTGTAAATGGCAAGCCCATGGGGTCACTAATAAGTATTAAACTTGTTCTTAACTTATATTGATGAATTAATGGTGAAGTGAATTGTGTGCAGTACTGATACACTTTATAAGTATATTATATCAGAGCAAATATGTATTTTATTTTTATTGTGTCAGAAGGAATTTTCTTTACTTCCTTTCAGTAAATTAATATATTTTTAAAATCCTTTTTGTTCTACTTTTTTTATGCTCGTCCCCCCCACGGAGGTGCGCCCACAGATTGAGATACACTGTCATAGCTTTTTGTAATTGAACTATTCTATTAACTCCAAAAAACACACATATAGGCTATTTTGACGACCTACTTCTTCGTATTAATTTCAAACAGTAACAAAATGAGCTGCCAATTAGGAAATAGCATTTGTTAACGCTGATGCTACATGTGTCGGAAAAAAATGAACAAAGCGTAAAATCATTACGTTAAGTTAAAAACATCTTGACAAGAGCACTGTCAAATGAAAGAATTTTATAGAAACTGTAAATAATCCCTCTCCCACTAGTGATGCACTTTTGCAGTGGGCGTACAGGAATTGTGACCCATCTTCTCAGAGCTGGCTATTAACCCTCATTAAAAATCAATTAACTTATTCCTAGCTTTAAGGGAAAAGAGTTGAACTATGTGAATCATACCAATTTAACTTGACGTGCGCATAGTATTGTTAATATGAAATTTTAAGTTGTGAAGCTGTCGTTCCTCAAACATACTTTTAATGTTTTCATCAAGGAAAATTGAAATCATTGTATTTCAAAAAGGAAGAACTATGGTTTTGAAATGGAAAGATACGAACAGAGTTATGAACATCGAATAGCATTGCTCACCACTGTACATGATACTTTTATAATTACAATTAACTGAATGTGTATCAAAGTAAAAATTAAACGAAGATGTATTCTTTTAGGAACAGAACTAGGGGATCTTTTGATTACCATAAATTCCAGAGTATAATGCGTACTTTAAGAAAACTGGATACCATCTTTACAATTTTTTTTTATTTTTAATATTTGAAATTTCGTTTTAATTGTATTTAATAAAGGTCATTGTGAAATAGTATTTTCATACAAAAAATTTTTAATTTGTTTCAAAATGTTTGCAAAATTTAAATTTTTTAAAGATTTTTAACATTTTTAAATCTTTAAGGCTTTTTTAAATATATGTATATTTTCTTTCAATTTTTTTTTCAAAGTACCTTATAACATACTACTTAAAATTGTTTATCGTTTTTTATGCTGATACTCATTAATTTTATATTAGTTTTTTCGTTGTGAAACATACAAAAATTCTCCAAAATACAACAATTTTGATTTTGAAATTTTTTAAAAAAATTACTACGTATCTTAAAATTAATTACATGCGCAGTTTCACAAAATATACATTTTAGAACATTTATAAAAATTTCACATCCTTACTTCAATTATCAAAAAAGCCTTAGGGGTTTTAATGATAGTATATGATCGAAAATTCAACATGGAGAAATATTAGTTTGAAGCTTGCATTCCATGAATAGCATGATATAATATTCATCGAATAGTCTGAAACTTTTAAGAAATGTTAATTAGCTTATTTAAAACTGGTTACCATAAAAAAATTGCAAAAATGTGGAAAAATAAAAGAGTACACTTGCATAATGATTATATAGAAGAAAACAAATGAAAGATCATAATTTCATAAAGCTTACCTTAATAACTATACAAAAATAAATACACACATCTCAGAGCTAATTCCACATTTTCAATTTTACAATACACAAAATAGAATTTTTGCATGAATTGCACAATTCTTTCTTGAAATGATTTCTTACTGCATATGCAAAATTCTACATGTCTTAGTCTCATTTGTGCGTGGTAGAAAAATAATTAATTCCTTATTTATCAGGAACCTTTCTAGCAGACGATCTGAAAAGTGTGCATGGCAGTTTTGTTTAGTCTTCTGTCCAGCATCAAAAATTTTTCCATTACCTAATAAAAATCCAGGTAAGGCTTTGAAATTTTGCAGGCATGTTTATAATAATTCGAAGTATTATAAACGCCAATAAAAAAACTTCGATATTTTGGTTATTTTTCGGGGTACTATGTCGACTAGAACACCGAAAATTTGATCGAAATTTACGGTGCCGGGTATATAAAAATGATGCCTTCAAAGTTTTAAAAATGAAGTAAGTATAAAAAGAAATTAGACTTCTACTTATATCGAAATATTATTTATTTAAAACAAACAACATGTCTAATGAACTTATAGTCGTAATTCTAGAAGTATACTATGTTTTATATTCCTGGGATAATACCTCGAATAAATGACTTCAAAACATAAGATCCCTGCTTACGTACATTTCAGATTTCTTTGTAAAAATGTGGTGAGTGTTATGCAACAAATATACCTAAATATTAAAAAATACAATTTGAAAATATAGATGCGTGTTGTACGCCGGATTTTACGGTATATATAACAGAGAGTTAAATTGCTGCAATGTTACAATAAATAAATTGAAATTAATTTAAATACATTTATATATTTTAGAAGTGACTTAATGGAATTCACACACACACACAGATGTTTCTTTATGAAATGAAATGGAAATAGAAATAATTTACTGAAAAGAAATATGCTAATTATCAAATTCTCTTTTCTTCTAAGAAACACGAATTTTCTTTAATAACGTCTATACGTCCCCCCCTTTTTTTTGAAATTTAACTCAAAACATTTCTTTCATAGTAAAGAAATTCAACCCAACCTAAAAGCTGTGTCGCCTGACAGTGTTCACAGCGAGATAGTAAAGGAAAGAAATAAAGAAAACTAATTTTTTCTGTGCAGACTGTATTTTTGCACTTAGTGATAAGCTTGAGTTCCTATTTCTTACACAAGATCTAATTTTGGTAACTAAATGTATAACTAAAAATTTAAATGGATATTTGATTTGAAAATAAAAAAATAAAACTGAATCCTTCTTGCGTTACAATCCAGATATATTGTTCTTACCTAATGAAAAACTTTATAAAAACAATTCTTACTTTTTAAATGTTAACTTTTTTAACATTTTCTTAAGAAAAGCTGTGTACTTATAGGAATATACTTTTCTTAAAGTGTTTGCTCATAAAGAACTTTAGAAAATTGTGTCTACTTATTCAAAAATTCAGTATAAATTGAACCATCTTCTACTGCGGAACTAAAAACAATTTAATGCCTGTATCAGGAAACTGCTTTCTTGTAAGTACGCTACTACCTGAAACAATGATTTTCCAGTTATTTTAAGATGCAAGCTGTTGCCAGTTTTATATATATATATATATAATAAAATAAACATAGATATATTGTAAATCCTACAAAATAAAGAATGAATGATAATAGATTAAATAAATTATAGAGACCAACCAATATATAAGTAAACATATAAAAAGTAAATTTTTAGAATTGAATATTATGTCTTTTGGAGCTGTCACTGATTTAGGATAGTGAAATAGGTTGTTTACAAATCTTCCAGAATCTGACTATAACTTTTTTATTTTACTCAAATTTAGAGAGGGCTATGCATTTTTGAATGCAATTTTTAGGTAAGTTACCCTTTTCTTGTAATGGATTTAGATATTTAATTCATTATATTTAATGCGATTTTGCTCACTATTATAAACATGAAGGAGGAAGTTTGACTGGCCAAAACATATATTAAACCTCACTTTTATATAAATTATTTATTATATAAGAGCTGCCCTAAGTCAGCAGTGTTTATAATACTGCAGCACCCGTACATATTTGTTTCAAATTCTATTGTTCTTTATAATTACAAATACACCTTTTCTAAATTTTAATATCTGGTTCATATTACAATTTCTGTTTTTGTATGCTTCAACTTAAGTGACTATTATGGATTCATTTCTCTAGAGTACTGAATATGAACTCTCTCTCTGTACATATATATACATTTATATTGTTTGTAAACTGCATTATCAGTTAAAAGAAATTGCACAAGGAATGAGGAATAATCCTTTATTATTCATTATAATAGCAAGCAAAGTACATAACTGCAAAAGTAAGCTGCTTAGGTACTTCACACATTCATTAAAATTTTAAGAAGTGGTATGATTTCTCCTTTAAAAAAAAGATTTGCATTCAATTTACATTTTATAAGGCAATTTTTATTTAAAATACTAAATTTGTTTACATTACAAAAAAAAAAAAATGTGAGTATTTGAAATTTTCTAAGTGTAATAATTTTTCTTTTTTGATCTTTTTGATCGTTATGGTATATTTTCTGAAATGTACAAATATTTATGTATATTTCACATTAAATAATTATATTTTTTCATATCGTGTGTGTTATTTTCAATTGCCAAGAAATATATTTTCTTGAGTAAATAGATTTATTAGCATATAAAAATTAATAATTAAAGAGTTTATGTAAAAACAAGAAGCATACGAATATAAAGTGTTACTATTTTAGATGTGTAAAACGAGTTTTGTCCAATATTAAGAAACATGACTTTATATAAACTAGAAACACTTAACACTCAAAATTAAAACAGTTCTCTCAATACAATAATATAATAAAGTAATTACATATTAATATAAAACTCATTTTTTGTATAAGTAATTTTTTTCATGAACGCTACATTTTATAGTTTGTCAAACAAATTCTTTAAATTAAAATACATTATTGTACGTATTATTTAAGCAACAAATTACACATAATTATTGAATAATTAGTAAAATTCAGATTATACGTGATATAATTTTGACAAAAAGTTCCCCACCCTCAAATGCTTAATATATAAATATTTTATACCTAAAAGAATTTATAACATGCTGCTCAATTCTTTTAGATTTCATTAAGAAGGATCTGTACTGTACTAAGATAGTACAAAAATTCTAATTTCATCTTTCTATATTGCATTTATCATATTAACATTTTCAGTGTTATTAAAATTCCAGTTTTGAACTACTTTTCTCAAATCTAAAGTCAAAAGGCAAAATACAATGCAAACTTATTGGAAAAAGCCCAAAACTAAATTCTAAAGCATTTCCTAAATGTGTGCTTCTTGAAAAATGAATATTTAAGATCAAGATCTATATTCTTACAAAATGAAATGTGTTTTACAAATTAGTTATTACTATAAAAAAAATTTACAACTCAAGTAACTTCATGTTGAAAAGGTAGAAAAAAATAAAGGGGCAATTTAAATTGCATTAGATCCAAAACACATTTTTTACAAACATTTGTTACTTCGCAAGTCAAATTTAGTAACAAAAATAAAGTTTCTGTCCAATTCTATAGAACAATTTCAACTCTGTTATGGAGTCGAAAGTAATTAAGCAAAAAATGGTAACATTCCAGTCATTTTAATGCATACTGAGGTAAACTCTTTAAACGTTTTATCCTGTTAAATACTTAGTACATTCCTGAAAAGAAAAAAACAATATAAATAATTTTTTTGGTTAATTTTTTGTAAAAATTAATTTAGTTGCTTAATTTTAATTTATTCCTAAATATAAATACTTAAATTATTTAAATTTTGAATAAGTGTGAACAAGAAATCAAACTTTATATCAAATATCTTATCCAAAACTAGTTAACAATGTATCAAGTTAAGTTTTTGTATGCGTAGTTTTCGTAATTTATAAACTCCTTCGATACTTACGCAGAAAGATTTGCAAAAGTTTTCCAATCATGAAATTTAATTCCTTGAAATTTTATGATTATTACTAATATCACTTTCAGTAGTGTTGTATCCTTTCTCCAAGCTTTCAATTATATAATAAATAGAACTGACAATTTTCTCAAAAAAGTGTACATCCTGAAGAGAAAAATGAATCATTTTTAATGAAAACTATAGCGACATATAGGGGTGGTAGAGTCATCAATTTTGATGATCTTCATTTCTTTACCGTTCAATACCTACCAAGTATCCCTTCTACAAGTTGACAACCGCAATGAGTGTAATGCTTGGATGTGCGTAGGGGTAGAACCGGATGAACGAATCAGAGAACTGAAATCAAAGGGTAGTGTAGTAAAAGAAAAATCTCAATGATTCTTTTTATTGTTGTGTATATAAGAGCTGAAGGCGTTCTGTGTTTGATTTATGTGTGTAATACCTTAAAATATATTTTCAATAAAGAAAGATATTTGTAATATATTTAAGGAGATTTCTTATGATTGTATTCTCTGCATCGATGCTTTATTTCCACCATTCCTTAAAAGAATATTTATATTCCTTTAGGTGATATGAAGATAGTTTATTGTACGTCAAAATGGGCAGTTGAATTAGGTTTCTTTTTGAAGTATATTTTATTTAAAGTTTTGAAAAATATTACATTCAAATAAAAAAAAAATACGGCATGAGTGAACTATAACAGATGTGAATGAAATATTACATAAGGTATTTTAGTTCCTTAATAACAAATATCTTTTATTAAACGAAAATCAAAAAACTGCGTAACGAATACACATTTGTCATATTATTAATAAAAATATCAAACCAAATATTTTGATATACTTTAATACGAAATAAGTAAGAAATAACAGAATGTAAACTTCTTTAATAAATTTCTCACATGTAATTTACTGATAAAAGCTATTCAATTATAATAGTGATATAGTTATATCGAAGTACACTAACACTTTGAATTGCATAGCTAAAAGGATGTCGACAAAAATATAAATTATAGTATTTGATATGCTATCTGTACCTATGTACTGTTATTTTTATACTCTGATCAGATTATCTGTTGAATTGAGGATTTTCTTTTACATGTAATCCGTTACTTTTCGAACCAAAATAATGTGGTTGAATTAAATTCTTCTGTCACCATGTATATTTTCTTGACTCCTCCATCTTATATAATTACATACCATTAACTTCAAGAAAATTGTAAGTGGAACTTTCTTTGAGATAATATTATTTTTCATATACTCCGAAAAAATTGGGAAATGTGAATTAAAGCAAACCCTTTCATATTCATTGCTATTAATTACTTTCTCTTCTATAAAAAGACAAGTATCTGGGGGGGAGGGACTCAAACTTCTTATATGTAAATAAAAGCATAAAATGCTCTATTCTTTTTCAGTTTATTTGTAAAAAACTAGGTAATTTCTTTCAACGGATCAGTAGACGAAACTTAATACTATTAATCAATGGAATATTCAGAGGATTTTTTTATAATTCTAATTATTCTGTCGAAAAGATTTTATTTTTTTTTGTCAAGTAAATCATCACAATTATATATGAATTCCTATTTCTGAAATTATAAATTTTTTAAAGTTATTTGTTAAATTTTGAATTTTTTTCAAACTTCAGTATCAAGTTCAGTAAAGCTTGAGTAGAACATGGATCTAGTCATAGTTCATGTATGCTACGGTTCACACGTAATACCTATGGGCTATTTAGTCTATTACGGCAATAAAGTTTAGTCATTTTACTACATTGTTTGATTAAACATGTAGTTGAAGTTAGAGTAAGAGCGAAAAACGCAGTCTTTAAAGGATACTTCATATTTTTTTTCAACCAATGCTTAGGGCAATAAAGCTAGCCATAAAAAGAAAGCGTACTTTGCCAAACCTTGTATAACTTATAGTCTCTTCTCATTTGATGATTCAGCAAGTTTCAGTACAGAACTGAAGGTACGATATATAAATATACACCAAGGAAACTACTAAACTTGTGTTCTGGGAATAGCACTCCATTTTTATCTTAATTTCGGTCTATCACAATTATATTTCAAGTGGTAGATAATCACTTCAATACTATTTATAGTTTTCCACTGTAAATATATTGCAGAAGAACTATAGATTTTGTCATTCGAAAGCTTTCTTACTACTGTAATTATATCTTTATAAGTATAACTGGTACTTTTCTCAGTAAATTATTTAACTCTCTAGTACCTGTCTTGGTAATTGTATCTTGACTACTGTTTTCACATCATCTTTAAGCATGCACCGTAAAATTACGTGAATCTATACATATTTTTAGTTTGGAAGAAGAATATAATCACTAGGTACTCAAGTACTGGTAAATTTGCATAATCTCCTTTCATATCAGAATGCACTATAATGTCCGTATTTCCTTTTTTATTGTTGAAGATGCATTTATCGATAATATTATTATTATTGATTTCAGATATAAATATAAGTCTGCGCATTTTTTTTAATGTGACTAAAATAATGTTACTCTTTTGAAAAATAACGGTGAACAAAATTTAAATGACTCATAAATATATTTTTAAGCCTAAAAAAATATTTATGTCAATAAAAAGGCTACGTTACAGTTTGCAGCAATTTAAATTTGTTTTATTTTTCGTATTTGAAAATTTATTATGTTAAATTCCTCATATATTGTGAAGTAGAATTTCCTAACATGTAGTTTTTGAACTTTTGAATTAAATTGATATTTTACTCTCTATTTGTCTCTCTCTCTCAAATGTTTATGAAATGAATTTATATTTTTCTGATAGATATACAAATGAAAGTGGAATTTAAGTTTTAAGAGTTTTAAATGAAGGAGATTACAAAAAAATGTAATATTACCTTATAATCCATCGTTTAACCCGCATCTATAATTTCAAGCTGCATTTTTTTAAATTTTTAGTTACATTCTCCGTATAACACTCACTTTTTTATGAAGGAACAAGAAATATACATGTACAATTCTTATAAGTTTTGGAGTCATTTATTCGAGTATTATTCCGAGATCTCGAAAAAATAGTATACTTCTAAACTACAGTTCTTTAAGTTCACCAGGTACGCCATTTCTCTTAAGTAAACAGAATTATTCCTTTTTATGTAGAAGTCTAATTTTCTTTATGGAAATTTTTAAGCTACAACTTATATACCCGCCATATAACACACACATGAAAATTTCAATCTTGTTTATTGTGCTAAAAGTGCGTGTTGTACGCTGGATTGTTCCGTACATGAATTTCCAAAATTTAACTTGTACGCTAAAATTATTTTACAATCGTATTAATCAGATTGCCAATTTCGATATACATCATTTTATTTAATCTTTAACACAATAAATAAATATTTTTTATTTAATTTATTTTTAAAAAACAAATCTATTTAATTAATCCGAACAGTTTGTTTTCTTAAAATGCCCTCATGCTCTAATCTTATTCTGATAAATTAACACTTTATTCAGATAATTAAACTAACACGGTTGTTTAACTAACGAGTTAAGTAATTGAATTAGTTAAACCATTAGTGTGGTAATTGCTACAATTTTTCATCTTGATTAAGAAGAATTAATTAAAGAAATTGTTTGACTTAAACATTTTTCTTTACTTTGATGTTGAAGCACTTTCTTCTTTCAATTATCTTACTTATTATTCTTAATTTTTCTCTTGTCCTCTCATTGTTTAAACTAGTTTTCAGATTAACTCTATGATCATAACTATATTTTCTGTGCCAGGTTATTTTTTATACTATGAAATAGTTCTCACATATTATTTATTCAGATATTCTCATGAAAAAATAAAATTTCTTAGGATTATTTTACAGCCCAAAAATTGAAGAGCTTCTAGTCAGAGCAAAGTTGTTCTTTTATTATTATTCTATTTGTTTCACAGTCAAACAATTGTTTAAGGAGAATTCCTCTTTCAGTTGTCTTAAATGAAAATTCTGCTTAGGACAGCAAAATTGTACTGAAACTGTTTTCAGTTCTGCTTTAACAACTATTTCAGAAATGCTTATTTTGGTTCATTCTTCTAGTTCTGGTAATATTCAACCACTGCTGGTTAACATATAAATGTATATAAATGGCTGCATATAAATGTATTCACTTAAAAGGATCCTTATATTTAAAAACATTTAAGTTGAGAGAGATTATTCTGTAATTATTTACAATTTTGTAGATGTGTCATTAACCAGCAGTTATTAAATTATAATTTAATATAGACATTACCAGGTGGAGTAAAGTCTTTTCAACGATATAAAAGAATGAGTTATTTTAAAAACTATTTAAATTACTGCTTTATTTGTTTTACAACTCACAAATATTTAAAGGTAAAAATTTTAATATACTAAGGGTTTTTATCTCAAACCCAGTGGCTCTATGGTATCATCGCGCTTCCACACCAAAGATCCGAAGTTCAAACCCCGGGCTGGGCAAGGTCAAATCAGGCCTTTCGACCCTTCAGTGAGTCGATAAATGAGCACTAAGCTTGCTTCGAAACTTAACATACGGTTTTCGAATCTTAATGACCACCTGACTGAAACATCTGCTCATGTACCTTGAGTCCAAAGTCACGTCTGATATGGGCGCAGTAAAAAGCTAGACCCCCATAGGCTGTTGAGCCACTGAGTCAAGTTAAGTTAAGTTAATGGTTTATATTTATATAAAAATACTTAGTGTCTTGCTTCACAACTTACTGAAAAAATAAAAAATAACATTAAATAATTCCATTTATAGGTACACATAATTCATTTTGATAAAAATTCTAATTTGCATACTCTATGTATTTCTTGTATTCTAACAATCATTCAATACATTTACTAATACAGTGTGTAGAGGCCGTGGGTAGCCTAGTGGTTAGAGCATCGGACTCCAGACTGGAAGGCCTGAGTTCGATGCCCGATGCCACCAAATGTCCGCCGAGTGCACATGGAGAACGCGATCGTTAAATCAGTGGGTCCGAATGGTGTCGCCATCTGTTGTGTTATTCCGAGCAAAATTGTACTGTCACCTTCATGGGGGCTCAAAGCTTAGGCTAACGACAGGTGTAAAATTTTAACCCTTAGCCAAGATGAATTTCGTGGACCTTGATCTGATGTTACTGTCGATCGGGTGGCATAAGCAACAACAATAATATAGTGTTAATTAATAACTGATGTTTTATTTGGGTGTACAAAAAAACATCAGTTTTTGAAATAAACATTACAAATATGTATCAATGGTTATACAGACTTTATAATTTGGTATTAATACTTTTGATATGCTTATATGTGATAAATTAAATGTTATATAGCAAATATTAAAGTTATTAAACCACGAACAAAGATGTAAGCTTTCTTCTAGTGTCAAACTTCTATTCTACTTTCTCTTGAATCTTTACTATACTAAAAAATCACGTCATTACAATATCTGTGAAATCGAAAGTTAAGTGTTCTTCCAATACGCAGAATATATGTATTACTCAAGAAAAATATTCTCGTTATCACATGGTGTTCGAAAAATCCTTGCAATAATTCGTGTGTTTATATATGTATATTTAAATATTTAGTCTTAACTATTCACCGTCTCTATATTATATCCAGTCAATGTCATACATAACTGCGCGCTTAAGTTTCTTTATTCCTCATTTTCTTTATACAGATCTACGTTTTTTTCCTAACATCAAGAGCGGTAATCTCGACTAAAGGGAGCATTAACTATGACAGCTTGTCAAAAGAATTAGGGCGTTAACGTGTTGTCTCGACAGGCAAACTAACACAAGATGGTGATAGTAGAAACGTTGCAGCATTTTTCTCCCAACTCTCTGCGGGACAAAGCAACTTATTTTTTCATTGCGGAAATGGAAGAAATTATCTCCTCCTAATCCTCAGCAGATATTTGTTTGTACGCTTATTCTTATAGAAATGATAAACAATAGATAGCTTTACAAATCATGCGAACAGTCAAACAAGATATTGCAGTTCTTTGTTGGAGAATGTTTCATCGTACATAGTGAAATGAAGTTTGAATCGTTAGAGGTTAATTTTATGCCAAATATGTGTAAATTTGCCTTTAATATATATCGTATATTATATACAAATACAAACATATGAAAAGTTTATGCAAAGAAAGGTTAAACTAAATTTGTGGGTATGTTTCTGATTAGAAAATATTCTTAAATCATGATAAAAAATGGCACTATCTCATATCTCTTAAAATTAGCAAATATTCAAATCATTTTTAAAGGGGATATATATATATATATATGGGGGGTGTTCAAAGTAGCTACTCCAAAAAGATACGGTTCAGCTTGTCGTCGGCCTAATTATTAGATTGCTTAACTTAGCAATACATCGAAATACTTTTAATGATATCTTTTAGAGTATTTTGAAGCCTAAAAATCTATAAAACTAAATTTCAAAATGGCTATTTGATCACTTTTACTATCAGGTTCATAATGGCGTTGAAATTATTCCTGAGCATAGTAAAAATAAACAGTTTTTTCTTAATCCTGGGAAGTTTATCCAGAATGAATTATGCATTCTGATAATTATATATGTAAGCCGACGATATGCAGGAGTCTGAAAATCTCAATAACACGCGAAATTCTCTTCTTTTCAGTGCAGAAGAAGAAGCATCAAATAAACTCAATATTCATAGTGGTTTGTTGGTAAATTATGTTTTAAATTCGTCTTTGGCGATGAAATCTATGAAAACCTCCGTTTCAGTAGTTGAAAGGCATTCGAAACTTTTCTGAGACTCAATTTACAGTTTATTTCCTTAGTTATTGTTAGCCTGAAAACACATTTTATAGCAACTTTTGCTAATACATCTTAATGGTCTTCAGTGTTTACCAAAACAACTTTCAAATATTGTTCTTCTACCTTGTAATTTGTAACACATTTTCAAACAATTTGAAGTTTTGCTTTAATTTTTAGCTCCACAATAGCAATTTTCTACAGAAACATTATTATATATATATATATATATATATATATATATATATATATATATATATATATATAGTAGACTCACGAGTGAAGTTGTCAGAGTCGTGAAGTTGTGACTAGCGATCTCGACCTGCTCTCTGGAAGTCTGGTGCCACGGAAGATAGGTTATGTAGAGAGAATGTTGCATCTTAAATTTATCGTGGCTCACAGGCTTTCCGTTGGCTTGGTGTCGAAGTTTCAGCTCCCCAGTCATCCTAAAATATACTTTAAGATATTTAGGCGATTACTGTTTTTTTTATAAGATAGTCAACATGTTGAATGCTCTATATCTAAACAATTACAAAACAGAAATGTTTTAGATGTTGTGACGGTTCTATCCGTGACTATACTAACACCTTGGGACTAATATTCTGGGGGGAAATAATTAATTCAACCAACCTTCGCCGATCAAGAAAGCGTGATTATGTAAATGAAGTATATTACATAAATATGTGTTTTTGTGAGTTTGGGAGTTGGCAAGTAGGAGCTAGCACAGAGTCTGCGAGTTAGTTTGTTAGTTGAAGATTGAAAGAGAGATAGTGGAATTAGTACGAGGTCTTGGAGTTGTCCAGGAAAAAGATTACAGAGCGTAGATCCAACGACATTGATCAAGCCCGATAAAGATCACCTGCAAGTTTCCAGTGTAGGATCCGATGCATAAAAAGTACAGGTATTGTGAGCATGATTAAATAGAAGTTAGCTTATTAGTGTGCGACGTAGTTATGTTTGAGCGTATTTAAGCTGCTTTAGATTCAGTTGAGGGTTCTTAGAAGTATTCATGTGTAATAGAATCTCACCTCCGTTCTCTATTATTTAATCACCTACCTAAGTTGGATTGTTAATGTGTATGGTTGATATATGGTAACAATAAATTAATTAGATTGAAATCATGTCTGTGGATCATTCAGTTTCTCCCACACATCTAGCCGGGTTTACAGGTAGACGTGGGGGTTCAGAGTCAAGCAGGAACTGACCGCTATCACAATGTTAGAAATAAAATATCAAGGAATTAAATTAAATCATATGAACTGTCTTAATTTTCTTAAATCACAGAAACCATGCCGAATACATTAATTGGTCTATAGTAAATATCAGTTGTCCAAAATCTCAAATTGAAAAGAAGTAAATGGAAGTTTAAACAAGCGAAATAAAAGTTTTTTTTAAAACAAATATAGCAAATAGTGTGCATACGCTTTTATTTTTCATCACATGAAAAACAAAATCATATAAACACATATTCAGAAAGAACACACTCGTATTTTTAGGGACCCTAATATAAGTAAAGCAATCTATTTTCTCACGTATTAAATTGCCAACAAAATCATATATATTTGCAAAATGAGTAAGCATGTTTTTCCAATCCAATCATATATTAATAAATTGATTTTTCTGTATGTTTGTAGGGATTTCTGGAGAAAGGAATATATCATCATATTCACGACGAACAACCGAAAAATTACAAAAGAAAATTTAAACAAGCAAATGAAAATCCTCCTAAACAGAAACGCCAGGAGATAATAAAGAGTAGAATGCGTGTGAACAGATATGTAGAATCCAAACACACATACGTTTGAAAAGACATACATATATTCGCAAAACAATAATATATTTCGCATATATAACTAATTTATATAAAAAGTGCCTTTTTATATATTCTAACACATCTGAAGAAATTGATTCTTGGCTTATATGCTACGGAGGAGTGAAATATAATACATTAGTGGCGTTATGATCTGTAATTTTAAGTAAATGTCAAAAATGTTAATAATTTTTAAATTATTCGTCAAACTTCAAATTAGTCCTGTGGGGAGTATAAGATTAAAATCTTTGAAAGTGGCTGCAGTTTACTTTCAATATAAAAATATTTTATTGGCTCTAAATTTTTGCCCAAAGAAGGGGATCGAGTATCCACCACCAAGAAGTTTTACACAGAAATATTTATATGTTGAGTTACTGAAAAATATATTTAATGATATCATTCACAAAGTAAACTTTCTTAAAATACTAAAAACCCTAATTTACATAATCATAAAAACCAGGAAAGTAAACATTATCAATCTACATACTAAATATGTAAGGAAACTATTTTGTTTCGTATTAATGTTAATCATTATTAAGTATCATTAATAACTCGATTATTTCTAATATGAATGAATATACCATCACCTTTAATTACAATGAAACACAAAAACTCCTTAAAATCACTTTCTTGAATAAAAAAACGGGTAAATGATTGATAAGTCAATGGCACCAATATCAAAAGCTGATTCCTTTATTATTGGCTTTTCATAGAAATATTAAGGATTAATTTCATGAAGGAGAATCCAGATTTTTCTTAGTTATGTTATTCAATAACACGAAAAGTAACGCAACAGAACGTTCTGAATGAAACGAATGAAGCGAAAATCGGTATAGATCATGTGCATGTAATAAGAATCTTAGGAATTTAATGTTACAGTCAGAAAAACCAGCAGTAAATAAAAAAGGTTAATAGTTCATTGACCAACCTTTTGTTTTGATGTACGTGATTATTCGGCTGGGCATCAACTCGTGAGTAAGTGAATGTTTATTAACGTATCTCTATAAAGCAATATGAGACTATTGGCGAATGAGCCATAGTCAAATGACGAAGACAACACCTGAAATGGTACTTTTCCCCCTCTATGAGCTTCCACGCCAAGTCACGGTTAACACCTCTCATAGAATTGGTGGATCTCATTCAATTGGGTGGTTTTCACTACACCTGCCAATTTACGAGTTTGATCAGGGCGATCCTGGGATAGCTGAATGTCAGCTCATCAGTTTCCAAATATGCTCTTTTGACTGAAGTAGGTTAAAAAATTATGAAAACGAATTTCGCGTCCCTTTTGGATACTTTTTTCTCAATGCATCCCTTTTATAGAGAGTGTATAGAATAAAAATCATTTATAAATAGGGAACACATTTTTATAACAAATTCAATCATTTTGCAACAGAACAGCCAATTTTTTTCTATTTCATAAGTTTAATAGTCCATCTCATCCGCCTTTAATGGCAAGTGAAGATTTAAACTTGGTGGGAAAAAAAGAAAAATTCCTATCAAATAAATTCCACAGAAATTTATTTTGTTGTTAAATTATTACGAAAAGTGTTATTTCTTCATAAATATATATTAATCTTGTTACGTGTTTCTTTCTGTGTGTCCTAATCTTAATCACTGGTCGAAGATAACCCTAAAGAGATATTCTCGTCTGGTTTTATTCCTTCTCAAGAGAAAGCTGAAGCGGAGTTCTAGCATGTATTACCAAGCACTTTAATGAATTAATGGGAGGGATAATTAAGTAGAAATGCCCCAGACCTCTTTGAAATAAAGCTCTGAGAAAATCGTCTAGTGTTTAAGAAAGAAAAAGAACGTCTTAAAAGTTAACAGTTTGTTAGAAAGCAGGCTATTCATCTTACATCAAATTAGTGCTAAGTACAAGTTATGGAACGCTTTTTGAAAAGGAAAATTGAGCAATAGTGGAGAGTTCAGCCTTGAATTTAAAGCTTTTCCTATTATTGATTATTGCAGAGGCGTCATCAAAGAACAGAATCATTTAAAATAAGTAATGTGCTTAATTAATCTTTTGCGCGTAATGATGATAGTTAAAATTATTTAAGAGCATATTTGAATTGCGCTTTGGCCCTCTTTCAGTTTTGTAATAATCTTTTAGGTGTTGCTACCTATTAATTTTATGTTACTTTTTTGAAAGTCAATTAAATACAGTATTTACAGTATGTGTAATTATTATACTTTTTCCCGAAATAATTGCTTCTCAAAGTATGTTTATATCCGGTAGAATTAAACAAAATTTAGAAATAAGCTCTAAAATTCATTGTAAAAAGAATATAATTAAAAATGCATCAGAAAATTTAAATTTTAGAATAATTTGAAAGTTTTAGAAAATTTGCGTTTTAGAAAATTAAGTAAAAATAGCAAAAAATTCTTAATTATATCATCCAATGACTTTTTTTTAAGAAAAAATGTTGAATAATAATAAAAAAATACGTCTTATTGGCAGGTATAGGATTTAAAAGCTCCATTAGAGATACTGTTATATTTTTAAAGGAATTTCTTTGAAACATAGCTAATTATATTCTATTGAATATATATTATTAAACAACAGTATTGAAATTTTTTTAGATTGACATTAGATTAGATTAGATTAACTTTTTTAGCAACTCGAAATAACCAAAATAATCAAAATATTTATTTAATTTCGTTGATTATCAAATGGGTGTTTCTTTTTGAATTTTTTATTATTTTTTCCCAATAAAAAAAACATTTTCATTACGTTTTACAGGTTAAGTTAAACATTCCGCATACTTAATTTTCATTTTTGTATAATTTAAAAATTGCACTACTATCATAACAACAAAATTATGAAATTATTTCTAAGTAGCTTATATTATATAAAACAATAAACTTCAGTGAAAAACATTGTGTTTTTTTTCATTATGTACATCAACATTTAATCTAAGATTTAAATTTCAGGTAATTATTAATCAAAAATTTTCTAGGGCATCAATTGCTTAGCTTTACTGAACACCTATAAAATGAATTAAAACTTTTTTAAAAAATTCGTTATGTAATAAAGTAGATATCACTACGTAGGAAATCAAGGAATATTAATTATACAGAGAGTCCGAAAAACAGCACCCAATCTCCACCAGCCAGATTCCAGGATGGGAATACATAAAAAATTACTAAAGAACTATCTATTGATAGAACGATCTATAGTTTAGGATAAAAGTAAAAGAAAAAAACAAATTATGACGTCACTGTCGTTGCTAGGTATAAACCCCGAATTGGACTCTTTGACACCAGTATATGCAAATATTTATATTCAAAGTATCCACAATGCGTATCCGCCCAGGCTTAAGTGCAGCGTGGAATGGATGAGTGAACTCATTGCAACAATTACTACGTCTCTCTCGATACACTAATTCCTTGAAATTACTCCATTTGGAAAAAAAATCCAACAGTATGAAATCTGGCAATCGTGGGGCTATAGTACTGAACCTCCACATCCGACCTAGCGGCCGGAGTATTCTATATCCAGCTAATCACGTAGAAAACACAGAAATGCCCCAGAGGCCCTTGGTGAACTACCATTCACTCATCATCGTATACTTATTTCTCGTAAACTTTTAATCATATACATAGGTACAGTTCTTAAGGGATTTTGTATTTACTTCCAACGAGGAATATGACTGTGCGGAGTTTGGGTGCTACTTAGGAAACATGTATATAATGAAGCTTATAATTCGATTAGATAAAAAAAAAAAAGGTTTTAAGATATCCCTTGATAGTCTTAAATCATTTTTAGACTTTAAATCCTTGTTGCATTTTTTTTTACCCGTTGAATGTTTATGCATCAACGCATGCTTCATTTTTTATAAAAATATTTAGATACATACTAATGAATCAATGTGTTCATTTTCTTTAGCACCTTGTTTTAATTTTTACGTTTATATCCTGGGGTAGATTAACACTGCACTTCTTATTTATATATTCGCTATATTGCAATTCATATAAAAAAGCATTCAGAAAATTTAAGGAAGGGAAACTAAAGCATTTTTTTCTCCAAATAACGAATGAGCATTCACAATTTTTTTTTAAATTGTTTGAAAAACATTCTTAAATTCCTAATTTAAAATGTCTTCTACATCTCAAATCAGCTAATAAAATTTTTAACGTTTAGTTATTTTTACCTTGTCTTCAAATTATTTTGAGAATAACAATTCCTGTATTTTTTTTTATTCACATCAATGATTGATTTTGTGTGATGCATGTAGAATTATCGTTTGCATTTTTATAACAAAAAGACGTAAATAGAGAACTTCCTATTTTAATTATTAATATGTCCATATTTTTTACGATAACGGATTCTTTCGATATTTTTTCATCTACTCCCCCCCCCCTTAATTTTTAGTACTGTTATTTATAACTTGTTTTCACATTAATGAGGAATGCGTACTTTTACTTTATGTTCATTTAGTAATAAGCTTTTATGTTAAGTTCATATAAATTAACGTATGTTTTTGAAAATTACTTCTTACAATCTAATCATAAAACTAATAGCATCTTTTGCTAATTAGAGAAGTTGTGAAATAAGTATAACCCATGTAAGATTTCATTAATATATTCTATGAGCAAACTAGAAATTACTAACATGCAGTTCATTAAACATTATTCGTAATCTAATCATAATAGCTAAATGTACAGTAAGTTAATTAGCGTTCTTAAAGGTGGCTTAATTTATGCTTTTACTATGTTTTCACAAAGAATCACGTTATATGTTCGTTACTAATTGAAAAATAATGACAAAACTTGGTTGAATGAGATTGGAAAAGACTTTTTTGATGTACGCAATTTCTTAGATATTTGGTATCTTTTGAAAGTTAATTTCATTTACTACGGTAAATTGAGGTGCTTGCACCTGATCCAAACTATAAAATACTAACGAAAGTATTTAGTCTCAATGTTTTTTTTCAGAGAGGAATGCGAAAAAGCAGCAATAAATTAGAGAAAACAATATTACAGCTTGACATTTATGAAAATTATCTTTAACACTATTTTACATCTTATATTGAGACTTAATTATATATTATATTGCTATATATATTTAAATGTAATATTTTAATGTATACAAAATTTTTGAGATTTGGTGGAATAGTTAGTTTTTAAAATCAGGGCTGGAAACCACATTTCCGGTAAAGAAGATACTTTTTATCGTTGTATTCTAACATAATGGCAAACCATCATATTTCTTTAATGCAATGGCTAACCCTTATGTTTTAACCATTATATTAAATATAATGATTAAATTAAATATAATGGTTAAAACCAATGGCTTTTAAGGTATCCGACTAGGTTCAGAGACCAATTTTTCAAAAATCACCCTATCTTTTTGAAAAAAATAATATTTTGATAAAATTTAAGCAAAATTTTTAAAGTTAGAAAAAACGTCATAAATAAAACTAAATTGCACACAATGCAATTTTAGTTTCATTGATATACTGCTTGATCCCTCTGAAGTGTCAGAAATCGTAATTTGTAATTGAGTAAATTTTCTAAAAAAAATTATAAATTTAATTCAATTATAATAGTTTATTAATGCATATTTTAATTATTAAACTTATAAATTGTATGTCTTTACAACACTACTAGTCATGAAAAGGCAGTAAATGCTAGAAATAATAGTGATTTCGTTGTTTTTATTCGATATTCAAGTTGTCTTTAGAGAAAGAAAAATTTTGTAAACTGATCGGTATGTAAATATCCGATTCATCTATAAGATATAGATCAATTTTTAATAAATGATATTTAGTAAGAACAATTGATAGTTTACTTAAGGCATTCATAAATGTATTTCTGTTAAATTAGTTAAGATGTATTTATATATACTGGGTAAAGCAAACGAAGCATTTTTCTTAGTACGAACTTTGTCTAATAAAATAGCATCTATGCACGTAAACAAATGCCATAATAAAAAATTACGATTTGTATTTCAACTAATACACGTCCTTCGGAGGAAACAACTTTTTCCGGAAAATATCGCAGACTAACATGACATAATCTCATAAGGTGTAATCCGGAATACAAACAGAGTAATAATAAACACAGTTAATGAAGTAATATTTCAAGCAGAGAAACATTGTGGTCCTTTGCTAATACCTCTGGAAGCAAATGATATTTGCCAACCACAAAAGCAAAAATAAAAGAACATTGTTTCCCCAAAGACCAATGATTATAATAACGAAAAATACATCTAGGAGCTAGAATCGTATCCGAATTCTGTGTCATTTAATGCCCTGTCATTTGTGATGAGGCACTTATTAAATATTAGAAGCATATTTCAGGTCATCATAAAGCAGTGACACAGATGCATCAAATGAAAAGCACAATTTGTTTTTCTTTCCAAAAGGAAATATATTTACGAATATGAAGACGCATCATGCTTTTATCACTTACAGCTTTTGTAGAACAAAGAGATCGTCCTTATTTATTATTAAAGATTTTATAAAAAGATGAGTCGATTTCTTAAAAAAATATTCAAGTTTGAATGTAAAAGGAAAAAAAAAGCTCAATGTGTGAGCTTGTGTGTGTGTGTGTGTGTGTGTGTGTGTGTGTGTGTGTGTGGTGGTGTGTGGGTGGTGTGGTGTGTGGTGTGTGTGTGTGTGTGTGTGTGTGTGTGTGTGTGTGTGTGTGTGTGTGTGTGTGGTGTGTGTGTGTGTGTGTGTGTGTGTGTGTGTGTGTGTGTGTGTGTGTGTGTGTGTGTGTGTGTGATCTTGTGCATAATTTAGCTCAGAATTATTTTTCTAGAAAATCTATACTAATGACTTGTCTTAAAAGTTTTATTTTATATTAGTTTTTATTTTTCATTCTCCTATGTACATTTAAAAATGTACCAAGGATTATTTTTTTATATTTCTGATTCTCACTTAGCCTTTTGTTCAATCAACCCTTGATCTTTTTTCCCTATAAATATTTTTTTAAATTTCCTTGCTATCTTTTTTTTCTCTGTAACTGTGATCCGTTTTAAAGTATTCCTTTAGTTTTTCGTTATATAAGGTACTATTTTAAATAAGCGGAATTGGTTTTATTTTTCAAGTGTTGAAGGCCAGCCTGTAGTTTCTTAAAATCTTTACTATATTTTAGATTTACCGTTTTCTGGCATTTAAATGTAGGTTACTGCTTACATATAGTATTTAGTATGTGGCAAACTGTGTCATAGCACATTTTCAATATTTATCATTAAGTGTTGTGATTATTATTCTCTGTTTTCTTTTACTATATTTTTTCATACAAAGTTTTTTTATAAATATAATAAGACTAAATAATAAATAGAAATATGAGAAGACACTATAGGTGAATATAAGATGGCCACAGCAATGTAATAACAAATTCTTAGCTTTGCAAACAAAGATTGTAAAATTAACTATAATTTTTTGAAACCAGTCATCCTTATAGGTTATAAGGATAAGAAGTTCCTATAATGTAAGACATTTATAGGAACTTCTTATCCTTATTTGTCCTTGAATTATTATTTTTCAAAGTTTTTTTGTCCTGACTTCTAAATCCCTTGGTAAATCAAAAACTATAGATTTAGTTCATACTATTTTTTTTTTTACTTTAATGTACCAAAAATTAGAATTATTCAAGTTAATTCATTAATTTTTAAATTTATTGCAAGGTTTATTAAATAACCTGGTCAATTATAATAAAATTATATGATTTTTTTAAGATGCAATTATTTTTAGTTTCTTTCTTACTTCTCTATTTTTAAAATGATGTATTTGTAACATTAAATGATTAAATTAGAAAAATGAATTTTTTATACATGGAATAATATTAAAATTATTTAAATAATGAATATAACATTATATATTATTTCACATAATGAATATAACACACATACATCTCCAAATAGTCTAAAATATATTCATCATATACACCATGCTGAAGTTTTAAAACATACTCCTATTTATTTTTAACTCCTATGTCTGTCTTTAAGGAAATTATACTCTTCGTTTACTTTATTTAAATTTACCAAAAATATATTCATTTTAAGGTTTATCAAATGACACTCCCGTGTTTTCCGTCCACGCTTGCACCTTTTTAACCTCTTATATATGAAAATTTAATAGCATTAATAATCTCGCACAGAAAACTTCCTTCACTTTAAAAGAAATAATGATTCATTAGAGGTGTTTTAAGGACTTTGTCAAGAACCTAATATTGTGTCTTTACAATGTCAGATTTCAGAATCTAAATTTTAAAAAAAAATTCGGAGCATAGTAGGAGTTAATAGTATTTCTAATTGCTAGTCTTCCCCTTTATAAGTACTTTTTTTAAATTTTTGAAAAAATTTAAAAATTAAACAGTAGAGATTACTTTGTGTTGAAAAAAGTGTTTTGTCTAGAGTCATTAGTTTAGTATAGGATTTAAGTTGCCACACACACAACGCTGAATTTTGCCTCACGTTTTTCACATCTTTTAATTTCTTAATGAATTGTAAAATAAGCATAATAAAATAGTTTTTTTAACGTTATAGTAATTTTTTGTAATTTTTTGATTAAAGATTGTGGATACAATAAAGATATAAATGTAACGTATTTTAAAATATATATGTGTTTCGATATTTTTGCCGAATTATATTTAAATAAACTATTTTTTATTTATTCTCATCCTTTAACTAGGTTCATCATTTTAAATCTTCGAAATTTTTTAGGTATTCTACGACCTTGCAATCTCTACTTTATTCGTAATATTTTGTTATTATATTATATTATTCAACAAACACAAATGTTTAACTGCTGATTAAATGAAAAAAATTAAGTAAAGCTAATGTAATTTTTGGCATTTCTCATTTTTTAATCGTATGTATTTAATTTATGAGTTCATATGAGATAAATAACGTTTCTTATAACCATATAATAAACACATTGTCCGCAAAAACTTGCACTTATACTAATAGGTCCTTTTTCTATATTATTATTACTAAGCTGACATTTAAATTTTTAAAGTGTTTGCTGCTATGTCTATTACTTTCGAAGCACTAGATTATTTTCTTTGGCTTCCTTTTTAAAAAATATGGATGAATTATTATTCTCAAAGTTCTTATTCTTATCATCATCTATTAATCAAACTATCTTATTAAATGAAGTAAATAATCAGCTAAAAAATAAATTGTAAATTCAAATAACTAAGTTGCACCTACAGTAAAATCATTATATCAGAAAATAAATAATGTGAAATAAGTATATTTCGCTAATCTTTTAAAATGCGTTTTGAAAACAGATCTTTTAAGTGTAGTCAGCGGGTGAGTATATATATATATACATTACATTTTTTTACTAAATTGTATCACTCTTAGTACTGATACATATTAGATGACTTAGAAATGTGTGAATCACCAAAAACTTGAGAAATGAAATTGATAAAAAAGTACCAAAAAGAAAACACACATGCACACAAAGTACATTTTGTTATGATGCCAAATGGTATTAAGTAACAAAAAACTACGAAGTAAAAAAAAAGAAAGAAATATTGCGAGATCCTGACAGAGCGTAATATTGCCCTCCTACTTACATAACATCACTTTGCCAAATTACAAGAAATAAAAGCATTTTTTCAGAAGACTTGTAACTTGAAATGTTATCAGGTTTACGTAATATGTTTTTATAAAAAAAAATAATAGCATTAATGGTTTTTAAGAAATATATTAAGGCATTTGAAACTATTAAAAGCTCTTATTCTAATAACAGTCATTATTACTGTGATGTTAAAAGAAATTAATGTTTCATGAATCATATTAAATGGACCTGCCAGAAATCAGAAAAAGCGTTGTCTACTTTTATTCTATAAACTTTTTTATGAAGCATACGTTATAGAAGTTCCTCTACTTACGAAATTCGCATGATTTTAATAAAAAAACAGAAACTGGCACTGATTTAAATTGCCCCTTTTATTCTTTTCCAGTTCTCTGAAAGCAGTTTTTTTTTTTTTTTGATTGAATGAGAAAAAATCATAACAGGCCTTAAAATTAGAACAAAACATGAGTGATGAATTTCACTGAATATAAAATGGAATTTCTTTTCATCGCATTTACAACAAATTTTAATGAAACTGTGTGGTTCTAAATTTAAATGGAATAAGAGGAATTTTCTTAATATTAATAACTCGGTAAAAATGTTTTTCACTTCACATTTTATTGGGTTTAAGAATGCTTTATCTCTGAAAAAATTTGCATTTATATTTTAGAATGGTTTTCCAAACTCTTACATGCATACTAATCAAAATTAAATATTAAAACATTTAATAAAAACAAATTGCGATCAAATGTGAATGTGCATAAAATGCGATAAAGCTTGAATGCTTGGAATCAGTGAATATCTAAAATAATGGTACTCTAACTATACACAATTTGACATCGGAAATGCAGCATCAACAAGAAAGGAAAGAGATGTATGAACATTTCAGGGAAAGTTCACCTGACGAGTGATGTGAAATGCTTAGCTCTCTGACAAACATTGAGTAGGATATAAGGGAAGGAAACTGAAGAATGGACAATATCCACTCCATTTTTTTCTTTCACAGGCAAGTTATTCTGGAAATTTTATTCTTGTTTTGGAGAACATATGTAAAAGCAAATATAGTTAGGCTATCACCAATGGAGGCAGTTCAAACTATCAGAAGATTTTGAGAAAGATATGGTGAATAAGCTAGAAGGAGCAATTTGTTCCATACTTGAAATCTCAGCTGATACTCAAATAGACTCGTTTACGGTGCACCCTGTGGTAGGTAAGGTATCAAATTATAAAGGTACTGGAGTGATAAGAGAGATGTTAGTACGTTTAGAACACTGCACTCATAAGTCTTACGTACAAGCTGTGGAAGGAATCTCTACAAGCCATTTATGCTGTCATTCAGGAACTTGTGCAGAAAAGCTTTAATGTTTCATCCTCGATTACCTCCATAAGTCTTGTAACTAGGGGTTTCATTCATAGCTTCCATGAAGAAGTTACTCACAAACATCACAGCAAAGACACCCCACTCTTGAAATGATACCCCATTAGAGCAATGGAATGGAATATATCTTGCGCTCAGACAAGATATTCACGATTTCCAAGTAAAAGTGTATAACGAAATGGACGTGGTGATTCCGTCCTACCTATGGAACGCCCCACTGCATGACAATACGTTATTATGGTTTATATCATTATTGCGTAAGATAGCATATTAACTTTGGTTCATATTCCTAGCACTTTGCTGTAAGACGACATGTAAAATATGAGCTATTTTTCATGATATTCCTTACCACGAGGGGGGGGGAGGGCCCCTTACCAACTGGATAACATCTGACATTACACTACACACATAAGTCAACGTCATCTGTAAGATGTGTATATAATTCCTTTATTACCGCTCTACCCTGATCTCTCACCATTGAAACATGTTTGAAAAGTGACTGGGAAATTCTTACATAAACGGCCATCTTTCCATTCAGTAAAAAACTTTGGATAGTAGTAGCAAGGGATAGGAGAGTCACATTAAATATGTTTCTTTGTGTATTGCTTGCCTAAGTAGACTTACAGCTTAATGACTTTGCTCTCTCTCTCTCTCTTACTAGTATTATTTTAAAATAATACTGAGGTAACAGAGTTTAGTAACAGTAATCAAGCTGTTAAACTCGGCTGTTTCATAAAGAGCCGCGATTCGTTACTTTCTGAGCATTCCTTGGAGTGTTACATTTAAAATGTAACGTAATGCACATCATTCTCAATATCTTATGAGGCATTAAAATAATCAAGTAATGGGTCTTGGGATAATCAGAGGAGACTGGGAGATATTGTTAAAATTTTAATAATTAGTTTATTTATTTTATGTTTATAGTTCTACTTTCCTTTTAAAAATTTATTTTAAAGATTTAGGTATATTATTGGAAGTAAAATAAGCTTTTCATTAGTTATAACAGATGGCGCTGCTAGTTTCATTGCACAATAATTTAACTTAACCCAGTATTTAAATGGCATCAGTAGGTTTTATATAATTTTCAATACGCCTTATTTAGTCGCAGTGTAAACAACATACTTTTGAACACCAAATATGTTAACTCTAGTATGGACAAAATGCAATATGCGGAAAAATTTACTTTTTCTGATTCTATTTAAAGAAAAAAGTTGTAGATCAACGATTATACTGTGCGAGGCTTAGAAGGGACTATGCTTCATATGATTATTGGTTAGGGTGGTAAAATTCTGATGATTTTGATGGACAATAAGAAACATTGAGGAAGCCAGAAACGTTTAAAGATGTAAAGCTAGAGACATGATTGTACGTGACCAATATCAGATACAAAATATTTTTGAAGAATATTTGAGAATGGTGTGTGCGTGAGTGTACTTGTGCATGTGTGGGTGAGTGCGTGAATGTATTTGTGCATGTGTGAGTGAATGCGTGAGTGTGAGTGTGTGATGAGCGTGTGGATGAGTGTGTGAAAATATGTAAAATATCTTGGAAACTACTATCTTATTTATTTTACGTTTGTGTGAGTGCGGACAAGTAATTTCATCATGCCAAGCTCAAAAATCGCCTAAGAATAAAGAAGTTGAGTGTCATACAAATTAAACCCAAGAGACGAGAAGATGAGACTTTTCATTTGCGACCAGCAAACTCAAGAGCAGGAAATTAGGGATTTAACTTCGAATTTTAAGTGATAATGAAAAGTGCAACCATTAATGTAATCCAAAATGTAGGAAATTGTCTGAAAGAAACATCAAGGAAGGAATATTCAGGTGTTAAAGTTCGTGCTCTGGATTTTGGGGGAATGTTGTTGTGATGTATTATAATCTACTAAAAACAAATGAAGCCCTTACAAATTATCATTACCGCTGTGATAACTATTTCATTAGAGTCAAGCATTATAAAAGCAATGACCGCATTAATAGCAGAGCCAGTACAAAGTGATTTTGCAATACGATATTGCGAGATCACATGTTAAAGTGATACCCAGAAACTACTTTGTAACACTCACAAATAGGATATTTTACACATATTCTCATTCTATTCTCCAGACATTGATCTTACTAACTACCACTTCTTTGTATTGGAAATTTGTGGTTTGTCTGAGTAACATTTCTATTCTTATAAGGAATGCAAAAAATCGATTCGATTCATCGACTACTTCACATTCTAATTGTTCTTTCAAGGATGAATTCGTACGTTGCCAGAAAATGGGAAATTATAGTAGCCAACAATGGGCAGTATTTGTGAAATCACTTTGTTACTACTTTTGTATAATAATTCCTAAATTTTCATAGACAAATCCTGTAAATTTACACAACCAATTTATTTGAAATATATTAAATGAAATATATGTTCTTTCATAAATTAATAATTAAATATTCTAGTTCTGTCCTTGAAGCGTGTAAGATTATTTTGCATTATCTTAAATACTAAAAACTTATTTTGAAATATTCATATTCATAATTAAGTATATTCATGAAAGTGTGAAATATGAAATAAAAGGAATTTTAGTTACTTTATTAAAAAATCGAACAAATAAGTTGTTTTAATGCTTGTTTTTTGTTTATTAATAATTTTTAATTGCAATTTAAAAATAATATAGGGAATATCTCAGGATTTGCTGATATTTTCTTGAATGTAAAAAAAAATTCCTTTTATTTATTTATTTTTTGGTATTTATATTAGGCATGGAGACTTTTGAGTCCCATAGCAACAAAAAGTAACCTAACACATGATGTTTTTAAAAAAATGAGAGAATTAATTTGTTTGCCACCAGTACGCATACAATTTCAGTACATTTATTATATCTATGTAAAATCTAATGGAATAGAATTGAACCACGCACAGGACAAATCTTATTTTAATTTACTTTACTTCTTAAAAAAAAATTCAATTCATTTCTTAAAACGCCGACTGCTACAAATCCCAATATATTACGAAATTTCTACTCTATATTTCGTTAGTCTGTTGGGAATCCAGAAAACAGAGGATCCTTTCGACAACTCTTACGGAATTAGAAGAAAAGTCTCTGCAATAAATTTCATTCTAGATTTTTTTTTCTTAATCCTTTTATATCAATTCCTTCTTTGCTGTTTACCAACAATTCTCATCCTTAAGTTAATGACTTCGTTTTCAATCTAACATTTGTAAAAAGTTCTGGATACACATGAGTTTTATCCCATTAGTGAAATACCCATTAAAATGTACCTTCTGTTGCTATATTAATGGCCACATTTCAGATTTTTTAGTGCTTGTAATTTAAAACAAAACGAATTATCTTTCTAAAATGGAAAGTTGAAATAAAAACTAAATTTGAACTTCCTTTAAAAGGAAAAGAGTAAAAAATACTTAAAAACTTTTAGTTTCGTCAAATACAATTTGATTTTACTGTTCGCTCTCTTTCACTATTAACTCGAGTGAAACTTTTGCATTACTTTTTTTTATCTGCATTTAGGTATTACACTTAGTTCTTTCTCATCCAGGGCTCATTTTTATTATAATTTATTTCTATACAAAGAATTATGAAACTTCAAAAAAGTTAAACAAAATTCTAGAAAATTTCTCCAAATTAAAGAAATAATTTATTTCATCGCTGTTACGTTAAGTTGACATGAATAATAATTTGAACTTCAAATACAAAAATATCTTTTCATTCTTCTTTTTGAACTTATATTTACAGAAGAAAAGATTAAAAGGAAATAAAACGTTTTATTTTTTATCAGATTTGTTTTTTCTATTTTAGCATTATTCCGGAAAGCTTTAACTAGATTTGAGGAATTTGGAGATATATTGAACGTTTCCACTTAATGCAAAGTATTAGCTTAAGAATATTAATGAAACATTCTAGTGTTGGGTGTAGTGAGATATGTTAATTAGGTTATTTTATAATTCGTATTGTGTAATAATTTCATTGTTGTTTTTGCACAATTTTTTAACTGTTTATAAGGAGTTACAATCAGATACGGTAAATTTTAGGATGTATTTAAATTTTCGGTTGAACACAGAAAAACAAGATCGAAGAACAGGAATGAGGTATTTTACAAATTTTAAATATATAATTCTTATATAATTGTTGAAAAATATTACAAATAGAAAAATTAAAACATAAAAAAGGTTTCTGAAAAAGAAAAATATGGAAAGACACAGTAATGAAATGAAGAATAAAGAAAAGTATTTTTAAAACTATCCGTTTAGAAAATTATATACGACTAACTTGGAAACCTTTATTTTTCAGTGTTAGTCACAGCAGATCAATACACTTGTGTCCAAAAATTAAGAATAGTGAGTGCGAAATAAAAATCAAAATGGAATAAAATTCTGCTTCGAAATTTGATACTTCCCTCCCTCCCTTTCATATCTACAGACACTAAGTATCATTTCTCAGACCAAAACGACTCCCATCTGAAATCCAAAAGTGACCTCTTCGATGAAATATCCAGTCTTTGTGCTCGTGATACAGCTCGTTCTACTGCTGTTAATGGTATGAACCATTCAAAACGAAGATCCAATTTCTGTTGATAGACTTTTTTTATACGTTCTGCTATAGTAAACCGCGACACCTGTCATCACTTTGCGGAACATAGCTACTGAACATTTTTGCTCAATGTTTTATTCGGATATCTTTTTGACTGTCGAACGATGTATCAGTTTTAACTTGCCTTTGTTTTCCAATGCTGACCACCACCAGTCAAAAGGAAGTTTTTCTATGTTCTTGAAACTCGAGCACTTTTTTCATTCCCAAACTCTAGTGCAACACTCATCTAACTGCGCTAATCTTTATACTTGCTGATCATTCTACCACGCGTTAAGGTCACCTGATAGCTTCTTGTAACCATTATTCTTGAACGTATTATTTCTCCTTCATATTCAGGGTTTGCCTTGAAATTTCTCCTTCTTTTTAAGATGCCTTGTTACTGAGCATGCGTTTGTGCACAGTGACATCCCAACTGATGCTATAGTGCTGATATTCGCATAAGCATCGACTTTCTGCTGTGTGACCTTTTCACTGTACTTGTCACAAAAAAGCAATTTTCAACAATCGCTGGCTGCATGTTAAAAAATGCAGTCGGTGCTTAAGCTCTGCACACTAGTGTATATTAAGTATATTAAGGAACCCAAATGTGTCTTAACACTTCAATTACCCAAATATCGGGGATTAAAAAGTACCTTAGTACTAAAATTTAAACTTTAGTAATGTAGTATTAAATTTCAATTCATTTCTTTTGAATGTTACAAATCAAACTCAAAAATTTGAAATTGCTGCAAGTTCTAAAAAATAAATATGTGCTCTTAAAACAAAAAAGGGATCACATGAGCAAAGAATATATTAAAAATATTATTGCCTGTAGATAAGATCAAAAAACAAAAATATATACTTTAATAACGCTTCTACTTTAGAAAATACTTTTATTTTAAAACTATTTCTTTATTCATTGTTCATCTGAATAGGTCTATTAAAAAGTAAAGTGATAAAAGTTAAACAAGATATATATTTATGTTTGGAATTATTTGAAATGTTACGATAGTAATTTCAGTGTTGGTAATAGTAAATAAAAATTGCACTCTTATTTGAAAAATTTATACATAAAGGTTGCTGTTAAATATCACAAAAAGTCCTATTTATAATGTAGCAAACTAACGCAATATCGTATGCTATGGGATAAATACCATTTTCCAACAAAAGTGATAACAATATAGTTTTAAAATTAAAAATTTACTGAAAAAATAACTTTTAAATTATATTGAAGATCATAATAGAAAAGTATTTATTACAAGACATTACAATGTATTTTATATAATACATGATATTAAAATGTACACATTTTAAAAACATTTTCAGATAACTTAATGTGAATTTTCAACACAAAATTACTGAAATAACTATTCTAAATAAACGTCTCAATTTTTTTTTAATTAATAAAGGCAAATATTCTTAAGACTGAAATTTCAGTACCAGCGGGTTTTATACAAAAATATAGTTTTGAAAAAATCTAAACTTATCTGCAAAATTTTTTCTTATAAGAATAATTTAAGGAATTTAAATAAAGTTGGCTTCTAAGAAAAAAGGCGAAGAAAATTTTTATAATTCACCTTTCTTACAATTAGTCACGACAAATATGGTGAATACGAGGTAAAATAGTATTTTTCAATATAACCATCAAATGAGATTTTAATTACAGTTGTCTTTAAAATATTAGGATACTAATGACACGATACCAAACATATTAAATTTTCCTATAGAGTATACCGTTTTGTGTAATTAATACTTGAGATGCCATGTGTAAAGATTGGAATTTTACTCTGAAATGTCTTGGAGAAGGGTTGCTCCTTAATACCCTTTAATGATGAAATAATTTAAATGTGCACGGACTCAATATATCGTGCATAGTTTTTCTCTTTGAGGAGAAGTAATGGATATATATATATATATCTTAAAATTCAGTTATAAGGAAACCTGAATTCAATGTAAATAATTGCGAGATAGATTCCGAGAGAAATGTTTAAATACAATGTTATGTTTCATTCTTATAAGGCTGAAATAATTAAACATTGCTTATAATAAATTACTATGTTCATAAATATTTGCAATTTATAGCCCTTTAGTAATGTTTTCCTTGCAGAATAAAGCATATTTTGATCTATCGTGTAATTGTTCTTTACGGTTGAAAATATTTTGTTTATATCATTTAATATGTGGCTTCTCTTATAGATTTTGCAATTCTAATTGCATTTTAGACAGCTAACGTACTCCAAAAATCATAATGTATGTTGTGAAAATGACTAATATTTTATATAGGTGAAGAAGCACTAAAGACCGAAAGGAGGGATTCATCCAGAGTTAAAAGTAGAAATTCTTAAATGTAATAGATATAGATATGATGTTCCAGTACGTTGCCCTGAACATCAAAGATTTTTGAAAACGAAGTACAAAAGAAGATTTTCAGAAATATATATATATTGGCTGGAGTGTGTGCATAGCTATACAATTAGGATATAAATACACCACGAGTACTTTTAAAATGCATTACTGGAAATGTCCACACACACACACACAGCGCAGTCACTGTCAACAAGACTGCCCAGATATTGCCAAAACCAAGTTCTTTATTTTTATTTCTGTGCATTCATAAGTGTAACGTTTATAGATTGCTCGTCATCTAGAGAGTCCGGAATGATCTTTGTATGAAGAAGCATCATATTGTTATCCATAATAATGCGATGCATCACCAAACGCAGCAAAAAAAGATCAAACAATGAGGATAGAATTTAATTAATGCATAGATCAGTGTTCATAGTCCTAATTAACATACCATGTAGGAAGTGTTTGGCCAATTACCATCAGACAGGTCCATACTATTACCTTATAAGAGCTACTTATGGGAATTTAACGGATATTTTCTCATCAATGCATATCACTACTCTTAAAAAAATTAGTTGGGATATACAAAAGGATAAAATACACGAAAGGTATTCTAAAATTAATAGTGATCAGAGCTCACATATTTAATCATTTACATTTTAATTTCGAACCTAACAACACGACTGTATTGAAGGCAGAACTCTACCCTTCACTTCTATCTCAGCTAGTCTCAAACCACAATTTTTAGGTCTATTATCATGCTAACACAAGCGTCTGAAAGCAATTTACTTCGATATTTGAGAAGCTGTGGCAGTGCCAAGTTCATTTGCCACTTGAATCGCTTTGGAAAGACGGTTAGTTTTTTCAATTCGGATGATATGTCAGTCATTTGAACCCGCAGTATGGGACAGATAGTCTCTGAACGTATTCCTGCTGCTTCTTCTTGTACAAATGTTAAAAGTCAGGAAACAATATCATATATTAATCTGAACATATTATATACACTGCTGGCCACCGTAAATGCAACACCAAGAAAGACAAGAGATAGCACAACAAAATTTATTTTGTAGATAACATGTTGACAAAGTATCAAATGATTAAATTTATAGATTTCTGTGAAGTGTGGTTCCTGCCAAAATCAGTAGCCAGAGTAGCCGCCATTGTTGGAGATCACCGCTGCCACACGCCTCGGCATTGATTCAAAGAGACATTGGATGTGTTCTTGGGGTACAGCAGACCAAGCAGCTTCTACACGTTGCCAAAGTTGGTCTGGTGTGGTAGCTGGGGGAGTAAACTGGAACAATCGTTGAGCAACCATGGACCACATGTTTTCTATCGGCGAAAGATCCGGAGAGCGAGCCGGCCTGGGAAGCAATTCAATCTGGTGATTGACGAAGAACCTTTGGACAATGCGTGCCATGTGTGGTCGCTCATTATCCTGCTGAAATATGGCTGTGGCCAAGCCCTGAAGTTAAGGAAGGACAACTGTCTCCAACAACTCGGAGATGTAGAGCTGGTTGTGCAAAGTATAGGCAATGCGTACTAGAGGAGTGCGAGAGTGATATCCAATACCGCTCCATACCATAATACCCGTGCAGGACCAGTGTGGCACTGCATAAAGCAGCTGTTCAGCATCCTCTCTCCACGGTGTCTCCAGACTCGAATCCGATCATCGTGGTGTTGCAGACAGATGCGTGACTCGTCAGTAAAGACAACTTCATTCCATTCTGCCGCTCACATCCGTCTTTCATCGCATCATTGGTGGCGGAGACGTCTGTGGTTCTGCGTCAAGGGTAGATCAAGCAATGGACGTCTTGCGGACAGACCACTCTGCTGTAAACGGCGTCGAATGGTACGCGCACATACTGAATGTTGCGTTACAGACTCAATGTGCTGTGCTATGGTTACATTTGTTTGGTTTCGTCCAACACGACTACCGATTTCCCTGAAAGATAATCCACAATCTCCGTAGGCCACTATCCTTCCTCCGTCGAACTCGGATACTTGATCAAAAGCTGATCGCTGTTTTCTACGAGACATAACTGAGCGTTTTTTTGAAAAAACCACAACAAAAACACAATTGCCAAACTTGAAATCGTCGAAATCTCCAAGCCTTAAAAAGCACTATGAGGTGGTGTCACCGGCGTGCATGATGTGTGTCTGTGCTGAAATTATAATCATTTGCATATCTCGCCTCCACTAATGCATGTTGTAAATTTCATGTTATTTGCGTGCTTCCTTCAGGGTGTTGCATTTACAGTGGCCAGCAGTATACATTCATTTCTTTTTTCATTTTTTTTAGTTATTTGACAAATCATTTTCATAATAAGGTCCGTGCTCAAATATTACAATTAACGCTTTGTTTCTTCCCATCCAGATTTCACTGCACATGCAGGTAATGTCTGATACCTTATTATCGCTTCCCTCTGCCTCGTCTTCTTACTGCAATCATATTCCCTCTACATCATGAAATTATGCTAATTTATTCTTGGTAATGTAGAGGGGACAATTATTGAAATTTATGGCACATAAAAAACATAAACTATAAATTACAGCTTGCATACACTTTGTCCAACACATGTATGACATGCTCGATATGCTTGTCATCACACACACACACATTGGGTCATGATGTGGTGCAGATGAATTCTGGAATTCTGCCTGAAATTTCAAATAGTGTCAGAAACTCGATGCTGCCGATGACCTCCTATAAATGGCTGTTTTCATTCCAGCATTGGTTTTGGAGTTATTTATGTATACCTTGCCATTAATATATCCCCACAAAATGGAATTGCATGTGTTTTGATCTGGTGAATATGGCGACCATCAAACCAGATAACTCTGGGTCCCTAAGAGCCAGAATGGGGTCCCTAAATTGCTTAACCAGGACACCAAACACTTTCCTGCTTCGATTAGGTCAAACTTTGTCTGGCATGAACCACATCTTGTCGAAATCAGATGAACATTTTATATAATGGGGATGGAATCATTTTCCTAAACTTTCACGCGCCGTTCAGTATTCAACGTGCTGTAAGCAACGAAGCAATTATTCCGTGACTAGAAATTTTGCACCACGTAGTCATCCGATGAGGGGGGAAGAGACTTCTCGATTACGAAATACGAATTTTCAGAGCCCCTCCCCTCTCTCCCAATATGAACAATTTTGCTTATTGACGAATGATGAAAGATGGGAACGTTGAAAGAAATGACGAAAGTAAGCTTCGTCGCTAAAGGAAACCATAACCACATCAAAATTTTATCCATCGATTCTGGGGCAATAGTGTTAGTGAAGCACAACTGCATGGCCATGGGGCTTAATTGCTGCTGGGTTTGAGTTTTGTATTGGAAAAGATGCAGATTTTCAACAGCATTTTTCCCAGTGTCTCCCAATTGGTACCCACTTGATGCGTTGCTCGTCTGATCGATTTCACGTGTCGTTTGAAAACCAGTACGTGTCTTCACTATGTGCGCTTGCGTGTCACGTTTTCACTTTTTCTGAAAATCGACATTACCAACGATGTCATCACAAACACTACCCGTTATCTCAAACTTGCGAATCAAATTGAAGTTTTTTGGCCCCCTTGTACCGGTTGACTTGAGCTTGAACTATGTTGCAAACTTCCTTTGAGCCACTTTTGGGCTGTTAGTGCTCGCAAAGTAGGCCTTCACAAGCGCTATACGCTCATGCCTGGTGTATCATAATTTTCAAAAAATCGTTTGCATATGAATAATCTCTTATAGTTTGTGTTCTATTTTTTCAGTAGAACTGAATTTATGTATGTATAACTTTAAGAGCTCTAATTTCCCTCTTTCTTTCTCCGAAACACCATATCTCGACTTAATGGAAAAGCAAGCCGACTTTCTCTACCTTTCTCAATTTCCATTATATTTTTACTCTGCTTCCTTTATTAATTCTAAAAATTTTTTATTTTAGTATTAAAAGAGACAATTTACAAATATATTCTATTAAATACAATGTATTCCCAATGCGCAATAATTGTTGAGCAAGTAGAGCGACATATAAAAATTTTGATTAATATTACATGTAGAAAAATGCTTATCTTCCTTTTTCAAAAATATTAAAGACTAAACCAATATTTGAATAAAATAATATTAATTGTTAAAAGCAGCTCAATGGAAAAGTTATTCGGAAGAATTATTTTGGTGAACTCAATAATTTAATCAACAACATGTGAAAAATTTCATAAAACTTAATTGATAGCTGAAAATGAAAGGAAATTTTTTGAAGGAAATTTTTTTGATTGAAAAATGAATTTTCATACTCTAAATTACATTTTTTTCGATGAGTCTGAATGCACATTTACACGTGACTTATCTGAAAAAGATTAATTCCAGCTTATTTGTGATAGTTCTTTTGTTGAGCTAAGAGTTAGAAAAGAAGAAAAGGATTTTACTAATGATTTTACTCTAATTAAATAAAAAGTGGCAAAATATTCCTCGGCAGAATCTTTTAACTTTATGAACACTTTCGCTGTACTATGGTTTATTAACCTTCATTTATTTAATTTATGGTTTATTAATCTTCATTTATTTTATTTATGGTTTATTAACCTTCATTCTATTTTGCTCCTTTTCATGAGGAAATTAATTTACTTAGTCATGATTTTTTCCTATAGCAATAAAATGTTTTACTAAACATGAGTTGCTTTCATTTCTCATTAAATTTAAATCAAAATATATATTTTAAAACAAAGAAAAAAGTTTAATTTCAATTCAAAGAGCTGACTGAGGGTTTCATAATGTCTGTAAATTTATTTTCACAACTTTTACATTAGAATATTATTATAATTTATTTCAAATATGCATATTATAAAAAAATAATAATCTATATAATTTAGAAGTCTGTGGATACGGCTAACACTTTAGTACATACTGCGGTACTTAGAACTGAAATTATCTATGGTACAGTAGTAATCATATTCCTCTTAATGAACAAAACTATAAAGTGATATTGAGCAAGGATTACAATGCATAAATGGTATAAATCAGGTTTTTTTAACAATAAATTTCCTAATTTTGATTGATCCGAAAGTTTTTTGATCTCATTGTGAAACACATTAAAACTTCTTGTAGTATGAGTCAGCAAAAACTTAATTTTCATCTATTGGAATTCTATCATATTAATGCACCGTATAAATGATTTTTTATTAGCATTAGTTTTTCCTTACCTGAAAAATATTTTGAAACCCATTCTTATTGAAAATTCATTTCTTTGAAGGAAAATATAGCTCCCAACGTAACCATTTTGAAACCTATTTTCTTTACATACAGTGTTTCCTTTGCACATACTGCTACCGCTTTTCTACAATAAATTGCACAATTTTGTGTTGATATGCAGAATTAATTTCAGAGTTAAAGATAAACATTCGTGCTGGAAATAGAAGAAGTGAGGTTATTCTGACAAATTAAATCTGTAATTAATTTGTTTCTCAATCACAGAGCTCAAAGCGAATATTTTTCAAAATTTATGCTTGTAAGTTTAAGGACATAAAATAATATGCATGTTCATTTTGTTTTCAGAAATTAATTTGTGCAACATATAGGACATTGGAACCAATTTAAACTCAAGTGATTTAAATGTATCTTATAACGAGGTACCATAATTACTAATTCTTAATGATCAATCCCAAGCATCTTGAATGTATGTTTATATAATTTAGAAACAGACATTAATATCATTTAAGTATCCTTCAGATGTAAGCGCACTACCTAAGGCACAACTTTAATCTCTTTATCCTAATTGGAACTACGAATGTCACGTTTGTTTGATTCGAAATGTTTGCATATTTCCTAAATAAATCCACCGCGAACAATTTTAAGGGTAAAGCCTTAGGAAACAGGAGAAAATATTTCATTGTCATCCTTCTTCTACGTATTACTAAGCGGGATTCATGTTCTTTTCATGTTAATGTTTATGTTCACTTTTAACGGGTCAACCCATTCAAAAAAAAATCCATCAATGGTAATGGAAAAAAAATTAAATAAATCAATTTTTACAAAGAAAAAATACCACTTTTGATTTAAAAGAATATTTACTATATGTCTAAATATGTTACAACTAGATGCAACATGGAGTTCTTTCATAAGTATAATAGGTATCGTGATTTCTTCAATATAGACTAATTTTACGAATTGTTAGTAAAATAACTTCTAATGAAATAAAATATTTGCCTCTAAAGTATTTTTAAAATTTGAATATCCTTCATAACAAGGGTAATAAATTTAAAAAATAATGAGTATGTTAATTATACCGGGAATTAGAAAAATTATAATCTGATCATTAAATGAGAATTATAGATAAATATTATTTTTTAATATTTTTTTATTTTTTATCGTTTTAGTAACCATTGCACAGAATAATAGGCGTACTTTATGTAACGTTAAAAAAATGTGTTTATGTATTCTTTAAAAATGTCCATTATAGAGTGAAAAAAATCATGCTAGGATGTCAACAAAGAAATTACTGTACAAATTATAATTGTAAAATATTATAAGGATATGTGTTGACAGCAAAGATCAGTTTTTCTAAAAAAAAACAGGTAATAAGCAGTGCTTTACTAAAACATCAACGCTGAAGCACTTTTTTAACGAAGCGACATTTTTTAGCAGTATCAGTTTTTAATAGAGCAATAAAGAAGAAAAATAAAAATAGCTACTTAATTGACTTTTTTTTCATTTTGCCTTATATTGCTGATCAAAACAAAATTTCATTCTGGTTATCATATTGCAAAAAAAATTTAATATAAGGAATACAGGCAAAGAAGTAAAATTATTTGCAAGCGCTCTATAAGCCTTTAAGTACAAGAACCGCATAGTTATGACAGAAAAGACGCATTTGGATGATTTTTTACGTTGCTAAATTATCGGTAGCATGGAATGTAGCCTTCTCAGATGGAAGCATCAGAGGAAAACTTGAAATTACACAAAGTGTCATCTCTAGGTTTTGGCAACGATTCCAAGATGACAGAAATGTGAGTAGACGTTACACTGCAGGTCACCCTCGAGTTACAACGCCGAATGAAGACCGGTATTTGGTACATACTGCCAAAAGAAACAAACGGAGCGATGCATCAGACCTATCTCGTCATCTCTCTTTAGCCACTGATACGACAATCTCAAGGCAGACTGTGTTCAGACCCTTAAGGCAGATTGATCTATATACTCGTAGATCTGTCAGATGTATTCCAATTACTGCAACTCGTTGTGGCCTGAGGGTAGCCTGAAGTAGAGAGCATACATTAGGAATACTGCAACAGTGTACTTGTGTGATGTTTTTCGAGGAATCCAGGTTTAGCCTGTAGTTTGACTCTCAACGAACTTTCATATGGAGAGTGCCAGGCAACCATTACCAGCAATAGAACATCCTTTAACGAATCCATTTCAGTGGTGCAGGGAGTTTCTCGTTTGAGGAGTGGGAGTCATTCTGAGTTCCAGAACAGACCTACATGTTCAAATTGGAGCCATGACAAGCCAAATCCATCGGAACGTCATTCTGGTACACTCATGTCCATAAATTAAGGATAATGAAGTTCAGGCAAAGAAAGAGACAGAATCAAAACAAATTTGACTTATATGTAAAGTATATTTATTAAACAAAAGGTAAAGAGCAAAAAAGGATGCTATATGTTTGACATAATTAATAAAAATTGCGATTTTTACTCACTGGAGCAAATTTCAAAAAAGAACCTATTTACAAAAAACAGTACAACATGGTTAGTATGATGGTTAATACGGAGTATGTCTGCCGAACGATGTAATACAGACCTCACAACGCCTACGCATGCTGAGTATCAAATTAGCAATCTGAACTTGGGTAATATTACAACACTCATCCAGTAATGCCCTCCGAAAGTCCAGTAGACAAGTGGAAGGGGGTTGACGGGCTGCAATTCGTCGGCCAAGCATATCTCACACATGCTCTATTGGATTCAAGTCCGGTGAGTAAGCTGGCCGATCCATACGGGTGATATCCTCCGATTGAAAGCATTCGTCTACAATGTTTGCACGGTGAGGACGGGCGTTATCATCCAAAAAAAAGAAATTCAGCACCCATGGCACCCCAAAACCAACTTACATGTTGTTCCAGAATAACATCCCGATAGATGTAGACTGTCATCGTTACACTCTGAACATGCAGGTCAGTTCTGGAACCAAGAATAATTCCTCCCCAAACGAGCCATCCTGCACCACCGTAACGGTGTCGTTTAATGGTGTTCTCTTGGTGGTAACGGGTTTCTGGCGCTCTCCATTTGAAAGTCCGGCGAGAATCAGACTGCTAATGAAACCTGAACGCGTCGGAAAACATCACACAAGACCACTGTTGCGGTGTCCACAATGCATGCTCTCTACTCCAGGTTAATCGCAGGCGACAGTGAGTTGCGGTAAGGGGAACACATCTGAAAGGTCTACGAGCACTTAGACCAATGTGCCCTAAGCGTCTGTGCACGGTCTGCCTTGAAACTATCGTACCGGTAGCTGAAGAGAGCTGACGAGATAGGTCTGATGCTGTGCTCCGTCTGTTTCTTTTGGCAGTAACAACCAAATACCAGTTCCCATTCGGCGTTGTAACTCGGAGGCGACCTGTGCTGTAACATCTACTCACATTACCATCATCTTGGAATCATTTCCAAAGCCTAAAGATGAGACTCTAGGCAATTCCAAGTTCCTCGGATACTTCTAGCTGGGTACGTCCACATTCCGGTCGCCCGATAATTCTACCAAGTAAAAAATCCTCCAAATGCTTCCTTTTTGCCATAACTATGCGGTTATTGCACTGAAAGACTTTTAAAGCGCTTGTGAACAATTTTACTTCTTTGCCACTATTCCTTATATACCCCTCTCTTACACTCTCGTCATTGTGACGTACTATCCACGCCCTATGGTGGTTTCCTGTAATTTGCATATTCTTCTTCAAGATGTGTGTGATAATTCTACAGGTGGAATTTTCATTTTAGAGTTCAATTTCTGTGTGATTCTGAATTATCCTTAATTTATGGACATGAGTGTACAACATGTACATTTGTTTCGGGCTACCGTGGGCACAGAATTTGTGTTTCTGGATGACAACACCCGTCCTCACCGTGCAAACATGGTAAACAAATGCCTTCAATCGGAGGATAACACCCGTATGGAATAGAAAGCAAGAATCCACTAAAGCATGTGTGGGACGTACGTGGCCGACAAATTTACAGCCCGTCAACCACCTCCTACATGTCTACCGGAACTTCAGAAAGCATTTCTTGATGAGTGGTGTCATATACCCCAAGATCAGATCAATAATTTGATACTCAGTGTGCCTAAGCTTTATACTGACTATATTGCATTGTCTGGGAGACATACCATGTATTAACCATCATACCAAGCATGTAATATTGGTTTTGTAAATAGAAATTTTATTTATTTATTTTTGTAATTTACTCCAGGGAGGAAAAAGCACAGTTTTTATTATTAATATCAAACATATAGCATCTTTTTTGCTTTTTACTTTTTGTATAATAAAAATGCTTCACAAACAAATCGCATTTGTCTTACTCTACTGAATCTTTCTTTGCCTAAACTTGCATTATCCTTAATTTATGAACATGAGTGAATTTTCAACATATGCCGTTTATGCTTTATACAAGGTCCAGAAAATAGGTACCATTTTGGAAAAACTTCAAAAAAAATCTTTTAATCGAAAAAACTATTTTTACATGAAAGAGCACTGCGGAAACTACTTTTCTACACAATTAACACCATTATTCAGGCATTTGTCATATCGGGAAAGAGAGAGAAAGATGCTGCCAGTGAAGGCAGCCATTCCTAAACAACTCTTTGTAAAAATCATCCCAAACAAACATATTGTGAACCGTTTGTTTTCACTAATTTTCTAATTACACTTTTCAATCAAACCTTCTATAATAACAGATGGATGACCCCTCCGTACATCGCCAATAACAATAAATTACATGTCTTTTAATTGCAGAACCTTTTTCTCACCATTCCATCACTGATTGCATTTTCACCATAAATCTCTACTAGTTGACAATGAATTTCAACGGGCTTAATATTCCTTGCGTTCAAAAATAGGATTACAGAGCGCACTTCTTTATCGCCGAAGAGGTAATCGTCTTAAACATTTTGAAAGCTCACTAACACATATAAAAACAACACAATCAGACTGTAATGGTGTAATTGGACTGATAATCAACCAGACACGTTGTGGTAACGTTCGGTTACCTCTTACCTCCGAACCCTCTTGTCTACCTGTAAACCCGGCTAGATGTGTAGGAGGAACAGAATAATCCACAGACATTATTTCCAATCTAATTAATCTATTAATTCTTATTAACAATTATCAAACAGACACAATACAATTCTAATTAATGTATATGAATTATAGTAGAGTGCGGAGGTGAGATACAGACCCTCAACTGAATCTAAGATACCTTAAATACGCTCAAATATTACTACGTCGCACACTCACTCATAACTAGCTTTTACTTAATCAAATACACAGTACCTGAACCTTTAATACATCGGATCCTACACTGGAACTTGCATGCACTCTTTTTGGCTTAATCAAATGACGATGGCTCCATGCTCTGTAATCTTTAATTAATTCCACTGCTTTTCAATCTTCAACTAACAACTAATTCTCAAACTTCTGTTAAACTTCTATTTGCACACATCTAATGTATCAACTTCAGTGTGTCCGCAACAACGTGTCAACAAATCACTTCCTTCCTTCCTTACTGCCAACTCGCGAAAACCGAATTTATATAATGTACCTCATTTACATAAATTACGTTTGCTTACTCGATGAAAGTTGGTTGAATTAAATATTTTGTTTAAAGAGATAAGAAGATATTAGTGGATTCGCGTATAGATCCGTCACAACATGTGTGCAAGAGTTGAGCTCAGATACTACCACTGTAGTTGTGATAGAACGAAATGGTACTTAATATCCGGCCATGCCTTTTATGTCATACTCTTGCCCTTTTGAAGTGATGAAAAACACTCATGAAACTGCTATTGATCAAAATGTCCATGGGCTATATTGACACAATATTCGGTTAATCAGTTATGTTTTAAAGATTTTTACACTAAGAATTGATTACGCAGCCTTAGTTTTTAATCAAAATCTATACATTATTTACATTTTCTGAAGTTTTGTTATTATATTTCCCCTCTGAATTTCAATAAGAGAAGTGACAAAAATTCTTCAGAAATAATGTAATAAAATCATCTAAGTGATGCTTTCTGCAGTCAAAACGTAAAATGCCAAGGTGCTCACAGCTCTCTTTTATTCATTTAACATCACTTGTAATTTATTAAATATGTACATCGTAATATCTTGAATGAGTAGAAAAGTAGTATAAAATATAATTTTCAAATTTTCTTCTTAACTTTTAATGTATAATCCATTGCATTATTTAAACGAAAACGAGTAACGCCATAAATGTATCTTTTGAGTTGTACTTAACTCAAAAAGAATAAATACAGCTAGAATGCATGCTGAGAAAAATATTTTGACGATAATTTTATTACTTATTAATCAGAGATTGCTCGGACTTCAATCCAGTGTATGATTCTAGTAAATATTACAAGTAAAATAAAATACCCATTTTCTAGGATTAAGGAAAATATATATATATATATATTTTGAAAAAATTGTCACGGCCGCGGTAGCCAAGTGGTCTAGACATCGGATCGTGGGTAGCATGTCAGGAGTTCGAGCCCAGTACCACTGAAGACCCGCCGTGTAGGGGAGCGATGCACGTAAAATCTGTCGAGAGCTCAAACGTCCTCCCGTTGGCGTGGTGTGGTAGCTAGGAGAGGGGGGTGCTAGCTCAGGTGTCGTCCGCGTCACTTGACCATGGTTCAAAATTACGCGGACCGTCCTCAAAAGCCCTCGTGTAGCTGAACAGTGGGACGTTAATATTCACTCACTCACTCACTTGAAAAAATTGTCTTTACGGAATATTAGCTCCAAACAAAAAGTTTCAAATAATGCTTAATTTCCACTAAAATCGATAGTAATAGTCTATAGGTTTCGTTTTTTAATGGTAAGTACTAATCTACGTTTTTTTAAACGTATGCCTCAAAACTGAAAGAGCCGAACTCAATTTAATGAATATCAAAGTAATGAAAATCAATGGATATAATTCAGCTTCTTATAACCATGTTTGTAACGGTTCTTTTTCAATTATTTGTAATTATTTCACTTAGAAGTACTTAATCAACATATACCGTTGGTTTCTGAATTTTTTTTCTTTATATTTATAAATGTTAAACAATAGCAAAAAATGAAACTCTAAAATCACTTATACATATATCACCATAAGTATGGGACTGGAACAAAATCGAATTTATGTGAAAACAGAACAAATTTCAAGAAAATTAATAAAATTAATAGATTTCTTTTCATATTTTTGGCACTTTTTTTCTGCAGAAAAAATAATGTATTAATTTTCTAATTATTCTGTGAAATAAATTAATAATGATTCCTTTAGGTATTATAATTTATATATCTGCAAAATATATAATAATTAACAATTAATAATTAAAAGTAACAAAAATACCCTTACGGAAATTGGTTTTATTTCTCGTTAAAGAAATAATTGTATTGCACGACTTATTTATGTTACCAAATTCTGATATCATCTCAGTTTATTTTTAGTATACAGTATTTATACTATCTTTAAATACACTATCCGTCATGAAGAAGCTGAGAATGACTTTAAAACACAACCTTAATGTCAACTTGAAACAGACAGAAGTTTATTTAAATGTTGAGCTGAGAAGAATCATCAGAAGAATCAGCATTCTTTACTTAGTTTAATCACAATTTCTCATGGTAAAATGGCAATGGAAGCGAAAGGAAAGTAGACTCCTACCTTTTTTCAGTAATAAAAGATTCTTTTAAATCTCAAAAGATAGCTTCAAATCACAGCCATACAAATTTAAACTCCAAAATAAATCCAGTAACTATAGCCACTTGTAGTTCCACGAGATTCAATATAACTCACCATTTCTTATCTAAACAAAGTATAATTTCCATAATATTACACCTAACAGTCGCAAATAAATCTCTTTACAATTACAGCTTCAACACATTGTCTGCTTCTCTATTTTAGCTAACTCTAAATAGCATGCCAAAACTCCAAATCTCGATTCCTTTACAGGATAAAGTTCTCAAACCATGCAAACAAGATAGCAAATTTCCCTAGAGATTAGTTGAAAGCTCTTGAGAACACATTACAAACGTTGAAATTCAAATTATCGAAACGAAAACATTATTTAAAACAGTCTGGTGAAGGCTCTCGAATCCCAATTCGGCTTGTAACCACTAAAAATACAATCTCTTGATACTAGCAAAATCTGAATGTATATAAACTTTCAAATTTTCTCTTGGAGTCACTGCTACAAAATGAGGTTTTCACTTATCAACCATCTATATTTGAACATTTTTTGAAAGATGTAAACCTATAGCCGAAATACTTTACTTTATAATAATTTTGCTGCCTGACTTCTTATATGAATTAACAACAAAAAATTTCAAAAGATTTATTCTTTTGCTTTGTTTAGCTCTTGGTATTGGTGGTGCGGTGCAGAATGCAATGGTAATTTCTATCGTATTTACAAATGACACCAACTTAAGCTATTCCTATGTCTTTCCAAATTTAGAAAGATAAAATTGATGGAGTAGGGATTTAGAACATACATAAATAGTCTTGTCAAAAAAATAAAAAAAATAAATATTTCGATGCGTAATGCTAAACATGCACATTCTTTGTTGCATACACTATCCCCATTTCATTCATTGTTGTATTTTCTTGAGTTACATATGTTTAGTGAATGTAATGAAAAAGAAACTAAACACATATTAATTCAGGAATAGATTAAGTGTACAGTTGTAATGCTGGAAACATTGCACAACACGGAATGTCAATAATAAAGTAAGTCTGATAATGAAAAAATGCTAATGTAATGCGAATACACAACAATGTTTCACAATTTTTTTAATAATTTTCCATAATTTCCCCAATTTTGCCACATAGTAATGTTATTCTTTATACATTTATACTTTGTTTTTGCAAAGAATGATAAATAACAATCGTGTAGTTTTCATGAATAACATAATCTTCCATAACCCAACATTCATAAAAAGAGAGAGATTCAGAAAAATAGTTAAAACTCAATCTTTAATGATTAGTATATAAACAAAATTGGAATAAAATACTAAAATGAATATTATTCTTACTCGATGTTTTTAAAACAATATTAATCTAATATTTAATGTACTGAAAATAATTTTGTTGCATCTTGTATTTAATCTAATCTTGTATATATATATTATTTTGTAATTTACCTTGTCTTGTAATTTATCTTATCTGGTAATTTATCTTATCTTTAATATGCATGCGAATTTTCAAACGAAAGTAATAACCTCGAAAAACACAGTAAATAGGAAATATTAAATTATAATATTTCATTTACGAAACAGTTGTTAAACCTCGAAATTAAAAAAATATATAAACCACCTGAAGACATTTGAAGTATTCAACTTATGAAAATGTCCTCATGCATAAAAGGGGGTTCGGCACATAACTTTTCGAAAAATTATCGATTTTCACTTTTTTATTATTTTTAAAAGTTCAAATATTTCTGTTTAAAATTATATACGATATGAGGAAATACGATAATTAGAAATATTTTTATGAATTTTTTAATTAAGTTACTCCTTGAGTCGCATCAAATGAGCTCTGCTACGAGCACCTATGTTTGCCCTTACGTAAGTTTCTGATGAGCGCAAATCCATATGATTTCAATTGGAAAAATTAGAGTGTATTGGGAATATCCGAAAGTGTATGGATACACGTCTTTAATTCAAACGAGTCAGTTAATAACACCAGAAGGTCATACATTACAATATCTACATTTGTAGAACTAAAAATGCTGAAATTGGGGTTAATATGGCTACTGTGCCGTTCAATATGAGTCCTGTAGCAAAGTTAATGATTTTAAAACTTTGTGATATTGAACCAAGTTATAACTGTGTGCCACGCTTCAAAAAATTAGATGCTCGTAGGATTCGTATAGCCAAACCAAAGCATCATGAGATCCCCAAAAAAGGCAAAATAGTTCGAAATAATGAAAAAAAGAAAATTAGAAGAGCCTTTTGTAGGAGCAGAGGGTAAAGAAAATACTTCATATGCTTCTGGAAAGTACTAAAAAAGTAAATGATCAAAAATTACAAATTTGTACTTTAAAGCCTGTTTTCTCAAAGTGTAATATTTTTTACTTTAAGTACATTTTTTTCAAAAACTACTTATTATATAATCCTAAAATTTTCAGTGAGCATACTTTTAACATGTTTACACATTTTACTGGAGGGAATTAGATATATCTAGCAAATCCTTTTAAATAAGGCTTTCTTAAACTAAATTTTAAGGGGGTGGAGAATTGAACATTTTTTGAAAAATTCATAATTATTTTAATTTTAAACAAAAAAACAAAACCCTTCATTAAAGTTTTATTGATAGGATAGTACACATAACCTGCTGTAAAGCGTTTTTTTCGTGAGAAGTAAGTAGTTTCTGAGAAAAGGGTATATAAACTTACGTAATTTAACATGGGCTCCTATGGACGTGCCGGACCCCCTTAACACAGTAATTATTTTGTTCGCAGTGCCTCAGATTAAAAAATCTACAATATTTTTTTATATATCACAAATGTAATGAAATAAACTGTTTCTTTTTCTTTTTTTTATCAAAATCAGCTTCATAAATTTATTAATAATAATTTATTAATAATCATTTAAATAAAAAAATGTTTTAAATAAAAATCCCTGTCATGAATCATGTGTTTTATGGAAAATTCATTATTCTTGAAAACTTGCAACAAGAAAGGTGAAATGATATTCCAAAGTTATGAAATACTTCCTAATATCCCATGATGGCAATGAATCATTAATTCTCATTGGAATTATCTTGAAGAAATTTTTATCCATAGCTGTGAATATATTATAGCTATAGAAGTTTCGTGTGTAAACTGATATTTCGATCATGTTTCCTGTATATTCAATGGGATTCCTCTCTGATTATCTAGATGGCTAAATCATTCATTGTAATTGCTTATATTACTCCTCCAACTAATCATTAATGATTTGGGGCTGGCCAATGTGGCACATTGTTATTCTGGAAATTTTCATCATTGTTAGAATACATGAAATTCTTTAATGACTATAAATGATCTTGAAGTATCTGACCATAATCATTTCTAATCAATGATGGTTCAATTTAATAAAAAAGGTCCAAATGACAAATCATTTAAAAACAGCCAATAACATTACTTTCTGCTTTCAGAATGTTTTGTTTACAGCTATGTCGTTGGGCCTGCACCATACTAGAACCTTACTATCAGCAATTACCATTACTGTTGGTCATCTGATCAAAAACTGTTTTTCCACTCATATGCGGTTCGACAGATATGTTCACGAGTCCACACAACGTGGGCATTTCAGCTAATGATTTTATGCTGACATATTCCATCAATGCTAAGTTTCATCTTGTTTTCTGCATCTTACGTTGATTGTTGCTGGTATTTCACACAATATTCCTTGGCTGGAAGCATTGAATACTCTGCGCCCAAGATTTTGGTCTAGAACATTAAAATGTGAAAGCCCATTACGATGTCCATGAGGAGAGGTAATGTTTAAACTATATATAGTAGATAAAATCTTAGCATTGAACTTAGTGGAATATTGAGTCAATTTATGATTTCTGAAAAGGAATATTCAAATTTAAAATGTTTCATAAAATCATTGAAGACATAACAAAATTTAGGTTCAAGCGTAAAACTTTTACATATGTCCTTCTTCTAGAAATCGTTACCTTTTTCAGAACTAAATACATGCTATGTATGTATTGAGTGTTTCTTGATTTCTCGTTTCACTTATCTCCTACAAAAAATATAAATCAATACACAGTAACCAAACCTTGGTTTGCTTAAACATAACTTATGTATAGAATAAAGTAAATATTTTTACTTAATCAAAAACTCCTAGATATATTAACAATATAACACAATGCATGTTTTGTATATAAGTTTGCAGGTATAATTCTTGATATATTTTTTTATTATTAAATGTATAGTTAAGGAGATTTAAAAGATATACAAAAAATAAAGATTATTAAAAAATCCGTGAAAAAATTTAAGAAAAGGAAGTTTATTGTGAGATTACTTGAAACAATTGAAAATATATTTTATTATTTTGTTTCAAATTCAAGCTCCAAATTCATGTAAACTAAATATGTATGCGAATGAAAGTAAAAATTAAAGTGATGTAAAATACGGTTACGTATAGTTCATTTTATTTTTGGGGATGTTCTTATGAAAAAGATACGAAAATGATGAATGGTATCTTGAAAAGTATATTACATTGCTGTGAGTACTAATTTTTATTTAAACATTTAAAAAAAACGCCATATTAAATTTCTCTTTCTTGGTAATTACATATTAACATTATAAATTAGGATTTCAGAATCTTTACACCCAGAAAATAAGATTTTCGTAATTTGAAAAGATTACTCGCGAAGAAAGTTGAAGAAAAACTATTTATTGAGTAGAAGACAAAAAAAAATAGTTGACATATAAAGTTTTATCCATCTTAGGGGGGGGGACGGAACAGAAGACTAACATTATTATTGTATTATTTTGCAAATAAAATACTTTCAGAAATATTACTTTCCTTGGAAAATATATTTCCACGGTACTTTTCAATCAGCAAATTCTGAAGAATAATTCTTATACAATGTATATTTAAATACAACCTCTAAAAAGAACGTATTTTTTAAAGTAATTTTTTGAATTTAATACAAATTCAGTCTAAATCAGTGCTTCTCAAACTTTCAGTATTTTCAACCCAATTTGTAATCATAATTTTCATCACGACCTCCACCAAACAAAAACAATGTATTGAATGCAATAGAAATGTACTTTGACAAAGCTACAATACGACTTTAATTATAAACCATACAAATTATCAGGTATTAAATTTTGTATATGACCATTGCATGGGAGCCACTAGTAATTATTTAACTTTTTTTAATTTTGGATTGATAAATTATTCAAAATATAGTGCAGTACTAATTCATTTATAAGTATATTATATCAGTGTAATTATGTATTTAATATTCATTATTTCAGAATGTACTATATTTTGCTTCCTTCCAGTAAATTAATACTTATTTTATATAAATATTTTACTTTTCAACTTTTCAATAAGCATGCGTCCTCCCCTCCCGGGAGGCGTGCCTCACAATTTGAGAAACGCTAGTTTAAATTTTTAAGCCACATCAGTTTCTCCACAAACCCAGATTGGAAATTCAGTTGAAATATCTCAACAACTTAGAGATAATTCTGAATTCCTATTGCTGAAAGGAATCTAGACCGAGCATCGATTCTTCAATTTGGGGATCCTTTGTAAATTCGTTTCTCGCTCCTTGGGTTCAAATGGAATTGAAATTGCTCTCAATGAAATTGCTCTTACTATACGCGGGAGAATTTGACAGCGTTGCCCCGTTACTAATTTTATTACGAGAGTGTTGAAGCCAGCCTATGAATCGATACATAGATTTCCTTATATATATCGTTATTTATTCAGTAATGAATCAATGTATTCGCTTGGAAGTTTTAAAAGTTATTAACGTTGTTCGGAAATATATTTGTCATTGTTTCGTTTCAAATCTTCTATTGCAGATTTGAACTTATTTAATTGTTTTGACGAGTTTTATTCATTGCACATTTGATTTAAACGCTTTACTAAATTTAATTGAAACGAGAATTAGAAAAGAGCAGTCAAAATGAATCAATAACTTTTGATGTTATAATAAGTGATAAATTTTGGGTTAAACTTTGCTTCACTTTTTAGCAGTTGAATTACGCAATTGAAAAGCAATACATATTTTCTTCATATTTATACAAAAAGTTATCTTCAAATTTTAATTTAGATTATGAGAATACATCAATTTTGAACTACGAAACAACTACATTATAATAAGTAATGTACATCTGATGGTAAATATAAATCATTTTTTAGAATAACATGTGTTTTGCTTTAAATTGAAAACTAGATTGAGAAAATTTGGACATTTAATTTCGTAATTTCAAAAATATAAATATATATATATATATATATGAAATTGTTATTCAGAGTTATTCACAATTTCCACTGGGGTTTCGAATCACCATAGTAAAGGAATTCAGACAAGACATCAAAAAAGGTGGGGAAGGGGAATCCTTTTGAAACAATTACAAAAACAATTATTTTATTTAAATGCTTCACAGGTGTTCTAAGTGGGAAGACATGGTTACATGGCATACATCAATGTTACAGTCGAGTTCCTGTTTACACTCTATTCAACGTGGTACTATCAGACACTATCAGTTTTTCTTTCATGCAATTCCGCTGCATCGCATGGCAAAATGGTACGCAGTTTTGGTCTCTGGTAAAATAGCATTTTTTTTTTTTTTGGATAACGCGGAAAGAATATCAGATAATGTCAATAACGTTGATAGTACCATGTTAAGTAGAGTGTCACAGGAACTGGACTATCGCAATGCTGTGTAGTCGAGGCTTCGCACATACAGCCTCTGTAAAATAAAGAAATTAAACTTGAATTGGCTCTGTATTCTTTCTAATGCCATTTTTGCTGGATTCGGCTTAGTTTTTTTTTTATGTGTAACATCTTTCCTCTCGGTTACTGGATATTAGTAGGAATAATTTTGTAAGGAGGGACGGAAATGTGTAACAGGAAGTCGGGGAAGTGCGCGCTTTTTGATTTGACCAATCAACGCGCTTGGCGGTGCCTCTTCACTACTCTTGCATTGGGGTCCAACTCTAGTAGCCAACAAGCCGCCAGCCTTTTTTATATTGTTAAATTTAGCATTTCAAAAGATTCGAATTCAAAAACTTGACTCTAAATTCGCTTCGCACATACCAGCAAGACTTATTAGACTTTATCCAGGATAAACTTGCGATTCTTACTCTCAATTGCCAAAGTCTCAGAGCTCGTTGTGTATGAAATCTGAGGACAGTGATTTCTCTGGTCATATACATTTCTCCGAATCTAACGGCTTAAAATATTAAAGATTTCCTACATTTTATACTTTTACCATATACCGAAGGTGATTCTGCTCTTTAAAAAAAACTATCACTGGCTTCCCGTGATTTTGTGAGTGGTGATTTTAACGTTATCTCTCTCTCTCTCTCTCTTAAGTGTGTCAGAATCTGAGCCACTCATAGCTTTTTTGAATGACATACTTTTCGATTTGTGCTCGAAATGAGTACAAATCGAAATGTTTCAACAACTGACAGTGGTATTGTTGTTGACGTTGTTTTCAACGGTTTTTAAATACTTTGAAATCACAAGTATATGTGTCATATTTTAGTTATCATAAGTATATTGTCTTCGCTCTTCCCAAATTGAAAAAGAATACTTATTTTTATATAAAAAAATTGCATTACTCTTTGTGTGTTAATTTAAAAAAATTTCATTAAAAATATAATTTTTCGATAGAAATTTACTTTTAATCATACCTGATTCATTTTTTTCAGAATTTAAGTTACTATTGCGTATTTTTTTACCACGATAACATGTCAAATATTACACATCATATACGACTACTGTAAGGCTCGTTTATTTATTTATTTTTTTTACTGTAGAGTTTCCGACCCACGGGTAGAATTATGAGTAATTGCTAAACTCTTTGAATTAAATGTTAAACTAGGTTTTTTAAATAGAAATGCATCACATGACTAAATCAATTTACATGCAAGCAGGATGTAATCACCGAAATTAAATTTAATCAACCATACTCTTGCTCCATTTCATTAGAGATCTTGCTCCCTTATTAATTAAGCTTTAATAGCAAGTGACGTGTATTGTACAAATATAAAAACAAATTGTGCCTTAGGAACGTATTTTCCTTTAACATCTAGGAAAACATAGTATTAAAAAATAAACATGAAAAATTATTAACTTAAAAAAAATAATCCAACTTTATTGAATTAAATTTTAGGATTTTAAGGAATCACGGTGCGATTTATACAAAAAGTACTGATTTAACTTTGTTTATAATTCTTTGCTTGTAACCAATATATCTGGATTACATAACATAAATTTTGATCTCAAAATAATACAAAATATTAAATATTTATTTTTTTAAAAGAAACATTAAAGATTCATGAAGGGATTTTTATAGGTTACTTCTCCGTTAGTAATTGACGTACACACATGAGATTAAATTTGGTTTACAAATATGTCAGCTATAAATAACAAAAATTCATAGGCGTTAACTGCCAATATAATTGATATACGTAAAATATATACATATATATATATATATATATATTGTGTGTGTGTTGTGTGTGCGCGCGTGTGCGTGTGTGTTTGTGTTTGTGTGTGTGTGTGTGTTGTTGTGTTGTGTGTGTTGTGTGTTTGTGTGTGTGTGTTTTGTGTGTTTGTGTGTAAGGATAATTAAATTAGATCTAAAACTAAATCACTAGTCCCGTTCTAACTTTTATTTTCCCGTTACATCTTCAAGTATTAAATTTATTACCCAGTTAGGAAAATATAACACATGGCTTTTAAACATCTTCGCCACTCCTACCATTAATTTTTATTACCTAGTATTTCAAATATATCTCTTCAATCAGAAGCGTACTCAAAGAACATATGGCTTCTGAAGAAGCCGCGAACTCTTCAGTTTTAACACGTGTCCGTCTCTCTCTCTCTCTCTCTCTGTTACAAACAGATTACAAAATGATCTCATGGAATAAAGACGGTTAAATGAAAATGGCTTGATCTTCACTCGAAAAACACGACATATATATATATATATATATATTATATTTCAAAGCATTTAGCACAGTAAGTAAAACACCTTGCCATTTTAAATAAAATTAAATGTTATTTTTTTATTTCTGAGAAAAATCCGCTTAAAATGGTTTTTACCCCATTGGGATGGGATAAAAATAGAAAAAAGTTATGATAAGTCTGTATTTTTTTAATTAAAGCTTTCAAATTCTGTAAGATAATAAAAATTATATTAAGAATAATTTAACCTTAAAAAATTTTATTTGAATATTTGACCGATTTTTGTTAATTGAATCGTATGTTTACTTAAAGAAAATAAAAAAACACGTGAATATATTTTCATTTTCAGAAATTGTATAGATTTAAGCTTAAAATATAAACATAACTATTTACAAAAAAGAACTCATAGCCTTTATCATTTCTAAGTAAAAAGAACCCATTCGGTAAATTCAATCTTGTATAATGTCATATAACTTTATGAATATATCAATGTTAATTTTTAATGCAATTTATTATAAGAAAAATTACAAAATGAAAACAGTGAATGAGCAAACAGATGAAATGAAACATTAAAATATACACTTAATGGTAATGGTGATTTCTAAAAGTTTCTAGGACGTTTTTTGTTTGAAAATATTTTTCTTAACAAAATGTTTCTGATCCCATTAGTAATGTCATAATTATTATTTCTAAAAACGCATGATTTAATTAGGTTTTTCTTTGTCTATTTTCTAAGCATTATTCGCAAATTCTCTATAGACCAGAATATTCTTTTTCAAAATAATTTCAATAAAAGATACATTTTTTTTAGGATGAGCTCTTTTTATGTACTTATCTAGTTTTATCCTCATAAATTTATGTTCCACTCTATTCAATTTCTTTCCCCGAAAGAGCAGGAATTAAACATTTTTGTACAATTTACATTGACATTTAATTATTTAATTTTCTCACAGTTTGAAATAAAATGTATTTATTTTCAAGAAATATTTCTTATAACCAAGAATTCTTATATCAATTCTTAATATGATTTAAGAATGATAATGAAGAGATAATTCTTATAATCAATTATTTATAACCAAAGAAAGCATATACACTATAATAAACATATGATTTTTTTTGTAAAAAAATCATAGTGTGTATCATTGTGTATAGTGTTTAGATATATAGAGAGAGAGAGAGATACAGGTGGCCAAATTGTGGATGCTTTTTTAAAAATTGTTATGTTTTCTTAAGTTTGTATGCTTATAGAAAATGTTACGTTGCTCGAACTGCAAAGTCTTTTATATCATTTTAAAGAGAATTTAATATTAAATTCAATACAAAAAAACAAAATTCAATTATTTGCAACGCAAAAAAGTTACGCTGCAATAACAATCTATATGCGTTAGCAGTGAGTAAAGTGATGATAGCAGTGTGTAATTAGTTCTTTGTGGTGTAGCCTTTATTTTGTATTACAGATTCACATCGTACTTTCATTGAGCTGAAAATAGTTTTAAGCTCTTTCTTCGTAGTACATGATGTCAGGAAACAATTGTATCCTCAATTAGTTCCTTTTTATTTCATGTGTACCTCATTCGGAACAGATTTTTCAAACGGTGTCACAAGTTTTTGATAGGATTGAGGTCAGGACTGTTTCTTGGTTAGGACAACAATGATATTACAATGATACCAGCCTTTCGACTACTTTACTATGTCGTAAGGGGTAGTATCTTGCTGAAAAATAAATGAAGCATTGTTGGTAAACAGATCCCTGATGGAAGGTAGAAGTTTGGGATCAAGAATGGTGACAATGTACTTTCTGACATTTAATGTCCTATCCATGATATGAAGGCGACAGATACTATTTGCTGATATACATAACCGTATCATAAAACTATGTGGGTACTTCACAATTGCTGGGATGTAACCAGGATGTAACATTTCTCCTATTTTACGACTTACATATTTTCGGCCATCACAACCGAATAACGTTATCTTAGTTTCATCCTTCCATATAACTTGTGACTACTAATCATTTGTAAAATTAATGTGTTTGTGCTTGCCAAGAGTCTTTTAACCGTTACTGTAAATTAAGATAAGGCCTTTTTCGTGGAATTCTTCCTCTAAGTCTAACGTCTGCAATCTTATCCTGATTGTTTTTAACTAAAAAAAATACGGTCTCATTCAGATAACTTCTGATGTCCGTTGATGACACTCTTTTATATTGGAGACATAGTATTTCTGTTTTTCTGTTATCAACAGATGTGGTGCATTTTGTTCGGCCTGTCCCTACTGCGTTTTTTATTAAATTTGTCCCTCTGAAGTCTATAACAAATCTTTCAGTCTCCAGATGTAAATACTGAACCATCTACCTGTCTTGCAATCTTAACATAGGAAAGAAAACTTTCTCGTCTCACATCTCTTTCTAGGTGTCCAATCTACTCGTCCGTTTGAAGTCATATCTCCTTGACTAACTATCACTGTTATCCTGACCAAGAAACACAGTCCTGACCTCACTCTTGTGGAAAACTTGTTGCATCATTTAAAAACAATTGTCCGAATTAGGTACCCATGAAATAAAATGGAACTAATTGAGGATATAAATGTTTGATGACATCATGCAATAATGAAGGAAGAGTTTAAAACTATTTTCATCTCAATGAAACATCAATGTGAAGCTGTTATACAAAATAAAAGCTACCCCACTAAGCACTGATAACTCACTGCTATCTTCAGTATCAAAATTATATCTATAGTAATTGCAGCATAACTTATTGCGTTGCAAATATTTGAATTTTGTTTTTTTTATTGAATTTAGTATTAAATTATCTTTAATGTGATATAAAAGACTCTGCATTTTGTGCAACGTATCATTTTCTATAAGCATACAAACTTAAAAAAACATGAAAATTTTAAAAAGTGAATACAATTATATATATATATATATATATATATATATATATATATAAATATAAAAAAAAATTTTATTTTTTATTTCCTGTTATGTTCTATATTTTATATAAATTTCTTCCATATATATATATATATTATAATTAGATCTAAAATTTAAATTTGATATGTAATCATAAAGCCTGATTATGAATAAATAAACAATAATTCGTACTATAATATAAAGAAGCAAAAATCAAAAATAAGTAAGCAAATAAAACATGTAAATACAGGAAACAAAGATGGCTGAGAACTGCTTTTAATGGATTATACTAGGCTTTAATGTAGTTAAGATTTGTTGTGATTTAACTAGATTTATCTGCAATCTTTACCTTTGCTAAAAGCTCTGAGCAAAAATCCAAACATAAATTTAGCAGATTACGTGTGCAAATCCGCTGACATTTTAGGCTCTTTAGGTACTATCTAGAACAGGGGTGGATAACCCGCGCCCGTCTTGAATAATTTTGAGACAGCCGGACTCTTTACAATTTTACAAAACGCGATTATTTTGTGCATTAGTTTTTTTCAGTGTTGTGTTTTGTAACAAATAAATCCTGTAATTGTTTCTATTTTATCGCGTTGCTTCTATTTTTATAGATATTTAGATTTGGGCAGTATTGTATTGTAGTGATTCCCCGCAGCATCACACTTGAATCCCGTGTAACTTTTTTTTAAGTTACATCTGCGAATCCTTTATTTAGAAAACTAAATTTATCACAAACATAAATATCTTTTAAACTTATCGGATGAAAGCCTACAACATCAATTAATATGTATAAGTACACGCATTGAAATCGACTTGCAAGAACTAAGAGAAAGAATTGAGAAACAAATATTTGAATATTTAAATAAATTAAACACTATTTTTTATTGCATTATAATCATTGTATTATCTATGTTTGTATGCATGAAATATGATGAAAACAATAATAATATTGGGTTGATGCATAACCCCGCGTAGTCACCGTCTACTTCAATTACTGCTTCCCATTTGCTTGGCAGACGGTCAATTCCACAAGCGAAGAAGACACGATTCTTAGAGGCAATCCACGCTTTGACATCGACCGCCAAGTCATCCGATCGTCGATCCCGAGCCTGATCGTCAAAATCTGATCGCCGACCTCTTCCTGGCTTATCCTCCAAGCTTGTATCGCCTGATTTGAAACGGGCAAACCCCTCCCTACATTGGCTTTCGCTGATTGTTCCTTTGCCAAAAAGTTCGTTGAGATCGCGAAATGACTGTGCTGCTTTCCATCCTTTCTCGAAGTGGTAGAGCATAATATGGCGAATATGACTATGGTTTTCGACACGCATTTTTCTAAAACAATAGAAGAGATTATTTTTATACAAAAATAATAAACAAAACGCTAATTTTCACTGATGAAAAACGCGCTGATATAAACGTCGGATAATTATGCATCAACCCAATATATATATAGTTTATTCTGCTTAAAATTTTCTTTCCAACAAATGTTTGTATTGGATCCAAATCTATTAGAAAGATACATACTTTTATATGCGTTCCGCGGGATTATAATGTTTTTCTCCGAAGTGGCCCACAAGTGTCATTTAGGTTTGATCACCTCTGATCTATAGAGTAACTAATTTTTTGCAGGACAGACAATAAGTAGAGGACATGGAAGTGAGTCAATAATATTACTGAAAATTTCCGCATGCACATGCAATGCGTGTGTGCATTTCCGCATGCAGATAGTAGTATTTTTAATAGCTGGCGAGGCGCTAAATAGAGTGTCCATATAATGAACATGACAAATCATATAAATAGAAGAATCTTTTATTAGTTTTATCTCATAAAATTAGAGGCCAGATAAGCATTTAGAAATATTTATCATATAACTTCAACTGATACTGATGCTTGGTTTTGTTCCTCCTGAAAGATCTCATCCTGAGGAAGCACAATTAACAGGTAGGGATATACATGAATGGCTACAATGGAATGAGAAAAATCCATTTTGTCTACCTTCTACACGTGTGAGAGATACCACACGATGTCATAAAATCAATTCCTACATTTATAACACTGTGACACCATATTGTGATCTTCCAACAATAGTTTTCGAATATCTGTTCTTGGATATTTCTCGTAACAAGTGGTAATATCAATTGGTAAACGTGCCTCGTCAGAATCTCTCAGTAATCTTTTGTCAATCAGTAATAGTTTTTATACTGCCACACAAAAAAAAGTCATTCTTAACGATCGAACTTCGTCACGAAGGGTCGAGTGGTTATCATTCTACATGAGGAACCTAATACCTAAAAGAGTTAATTATACTCTCGTCCCAGACACACAACTAGATTTTTAACGCACTTCAAAGATGTACAAGAACTTTTGGTAATGGGTCGCAAAACTTTGAAATTCAGTTAAGGGACGAGAATGACATCTGAGTTAGTATTACACTCTACTAATTACTCCATGGCTTGAGTATGAGCCCCAACTAATTTAATAATCAACATTCTTTCTATAGTATCATATGCTTAAAAGTATCAAATATCTTTTAAATTATTAATAATTCCCCCTATGAACTTTATAATAATGATATTGCATTCACATTAATTAAGAACAATATACCTATATATTGATAGAGGAACCTTAAGAATGCAACTTTAATAACGCTGAAGTTCATTATTTATGTGTTGGTATGTATTTATATTCATTATGTGTGTGTACTATTTAATTTAAATTCTACAATATGTAAAATTGGATATTTTAGATTTTAGTCATTGCTAACTTTACGGGAACATGGTAACACGACTTACAAACAAATTTTTAGCACGTTTTTCTTGTAGTGGAACAAAAGCGCTATTAGGACGCAAATTTCGTCTTTGTCTTCGTTCCATATTTTGTCTCGTACCTTTTTCTTAGCCAATAAGCAACCAATTGACCTCGGGTTTTCGGCATTTGGTCGCATTTGTGCCCTAGATGAGCCGAATCATATTTAAATTTTCCCATAGTTTTCCCGAATTTTCCTACAAATTTTCCTGAATTTCGCTAGTTTTTGCTTTTTTATAGTGCTGATACAGATTTGTGTCATTATTTCTTTTCAGCTTTATAGTAGTACATTTAGAGGACTGGTACAGTACACTACTTTCTGTTAGTAAAAAGTTCATTAGTTGCATTATTGTAAAATACAACATGTGAAAAACGCGCTAAAATTACTTGGCCATGCCAATGATTGATATCTTGTTTTTTAATAGTTATAAAAAATATATTTTACCCTCTCTTTCTATATTATGGAAATTAGTTTTTGTGCTCAAGTACCTGAAAAGCCAATCATTTAATTTTTAAGAAAAAAACTTAAAAATTTAGCAAGTGATTTTAAAAAGTTACTTCTATAATTATTGACGTACCTACATGAAACCTGATTTAAACAAACACACCACACTATAAATAACAAAAGACATTATAGGTTCTATGTGGTAACTTGATTGATATTAGAGAAATCTTTTTTTATTGTGAATGCTTATTGAAAATTCTTTCGTGAATTCATGAATTATAAATTCAACTATTTTTTTAAAAATAAGTAGATTGCTTTAATTCAAAAATACACACCAACTTTTGTTACATGCATTAAGAGAATTAGTTAGAAAAAAAATAAAAGCATTTGGTATAATAGAAAAAAAGCTTCAGCACTTGGCATAATAGAAGAAAAGCCTTAGCATTTGAAATGAAGAAATAAACTAGCTACTTTTTTTCTGAATTAAATCAGTTAAAATTTTTATTTGTCAATGAAATGTGAATAAAAATGATCATAAAATTTATCGAAACTCTGTTTTTCCTTTAACTTAGAACAGAGATGGGCATTAAGTCGATCGCGATCGACCGGTGGACCACCATGTCATTTTGAGGAGACCACTCTTACTTAGACCTAAGATGCGCATACTAAAAGAAACATATTCACGGAACACCAACGCTAGCTGTACTAGAGAATCGGCTTCTCACAGTCGATGCGACTGTGTTTACTTAAGCAAATGGTTCGATAAATGTGTAGACGACATATGTACCTTCATTGGAAGCAGCAATGACGCTTAACGCGTTCCATAACTCTATAGATTTAAAAAAATCGATATCTGCGATGTCATCCGAATGTATGAATTTTTCCCCATACGCCAACTGAAGAAGGAAATAAATGTTGATGAGCTACTTCCGTAGCAGTACGAGATAGCATTTATTGATACATCACATCCCAAACTCAGCGCTTCCACGAGTTTGGGATTTCATGTTGATGTCATGTCCCGGGACACAGCATCGAACGAATTTAGTATATACATCAGTTTTAGTTTCATCGGTTCACGTATGTTCTCTACTCGCTGCATTGAATACGTTCTCGATCCATGGTATAGCTGTCGCTCATAGTTGCTCAAGCATTCCACTTGACAATATTGTGTTACTTGTGTTTTTGTGGTATAAAAATAGCAATCTGTCATATTTTAAAAGGATACAATGGCAAAAACAAGTGTTCATGAAAGAAAGTATACGAAATTAATACAGAATGGCCACACATATGCCAATGAGTGAACCGCAACACCTTAAAAAAATTAGAAGCAGTCCGTATCCTGGAAAAGTCTGCCCATCCTTGACTTAGAGCAATCAAATTCTGAGAGATTATCGAAAGATATTTGAATATTATTAGCTAAAAAAATTTTATTTGATTTTCTGTGGCAAATTTTTCTCAATTGAATTGTACTGTGTCCCCTTAATAAAATTTCAATTAGTAGCAAAAAAAGTTATCTTAAGTAACAACACAATACTTTCTCACATTATATAGTTCTCAATATGTAATATAAACATATTTTTGCGTAGAATGATTTTTACAAATGCATTAAACTAAAAGCAAAAAATAGTGTAGAATACAGTATGTAGGTAACACTTTTTGAATGTTCAATATTTAGTAATGGCGTTATCTTTAATTTTGGCATTTATATTTCGTAAAGGAAATAATCACCCGTGTGGTGACCGGGTGTGAAAGAATAGTTCCAACGTAGCCCTTGCGTGTCGTAGAAGGTGACTAAAATGGGACCGGTCCTCCAGTTTCGGGGGTTGGGCATAGGGCTAACAACCCTACCCCATAAAAAGAAACTTTTGTTACGAAATCTCAGGAAGAAAATATACCCTGGCTGACCTCTAAGAAACGACTTGGAAAATGTTTAAAAGACTTAAGAATCGGATTTTGGAATATTCACTCTTTGTACAGAAATAAAGGACTTCAAATGCTAATAGAAAAAAAAACAAGTTTCGAGCTCCATCAATCATATAAAGAATCTGACATCGTTAACTTCATCAAACTACGACGAATTAAATGGGCAGTTCACGTTGCCAGAATGGACGAAGATCGCACCACTAAGAAAGTCACAATACCCAACCAATTGGAACTCGAAGAAAGGGCAGGCCTAATCTTAGATGGATTGATGACCTGGAAAAAGATCTCCTTGTTTTGAGAACTAAGAATTGGAGAACACTAGCAGGAAGTAGGCTAACCTGAAAAAGACTTCTTGAAAAGGCCAAGGCCCATCCTGGGCTGTCGAGCCACTGAGGAAGAAAGGAAAAGACATAATGTCAGGAGCTAAATGACTTATATTTTCAGAATGAGTCGAAGCATAGTGATTGCAAAAGAAATAAAACTTTTTTAAAAAACGTGTACTTCATTCTTTGCACTTTACTTTCTCTTGTAGAATTGATTGTAATGAGTCTAGAAACAAGCCGCAACGCAACTGAAAAAAATGTTATGTATAATTTATGCACATTGAGAATTTAGTGAATGCAGTTTCTGGCATGTTCACAATTGCAGAATTTCTGTAAAACCAAGGCATTTTTTTAATTGATTTAATCTTAATTTGCATTTTTTTCCTTTTATTTTCTGAGCCTTTTTAAATACGCTTCATTTAATTCGAGTAAAGTAGGAATTGCTGATTTTTAATTTAAGATAAATTTAAATATTTTAACAAGTTGTTTCGTTTTGTTCAATAAGAGAATAAATTTACACACAGGAAAAAAATTTTATTTTAACAATGTCAATGAAAGTAGATTCAAAATGGTTTAGAGATGAACTAAAAAATTTATATGTATTATATTCCCAAAGCATATTTTTTAAATAATGCAATAATTGAATCACTCTATGTTTATTTCTGATAGTTAAAATTTAATTGAGCTGTGTTTAATTGTACTACAAAAATACTTTATGGAATTTAAATTTTCATTATTTTTTAATTATTTCTTACATAAATCATGCTTTATAGAAATAATGAAGACCGTTAAATTTCTTGTTATTCAAATTATTAATATTTAATAAGTCAGTGGGTTTCAATACTGACTTTTCTAATTTGAAATTACAAGAAAGAGAGCTTAACATGAAATAGTGAGGAATTCACCTCTTATAAAATCAAAAAATTAGATCCTTGAAAGACTTTCTACCCCGCATTTGATAACAAAGTTTCGCCTTTTCTTAACTAAATATTTGCTTTAGAGGTTAGTCAAGATTTTCAATGTACAGAAGATAATATTTATGTTAACTTACTGATAAATAGAATAATCTAGCACTAATGGTAAATGTTTCCTCATCAAACTACCTTTTAATCTAAAAGCCTTCATGTGGTTTGCTCTTAAATTGTTTACATTAATCAGTTTTAGAGTAGTTAATCAGACAAAAATTTACTTAAGGCATAAATAAATAAATGTTTATTCTTATTTAAATGACTAATTCACATTACTATGTGTGTGTGGGATTTACTGATTCAATAATACTTTAGATGTACCATAAAAGTTCGACTTTAAGAAGCAAACCGAAGTAAAAAAAACAAGAGAGAAAAGTAAATACACAATTGAACATTATGAACTCGTGAATTTGGGAAACTATCTTAAATGTAAAATTATTTTGATCTAAGCTAAATCCGCATAATTACAATGATAATTATAAATAATTAATCATTGATGGAAGTGCAAATAATATTTAATTTCGCTTGCTTCAAAAATCATAATTCCAAGCAAACAGCAGTTAGTTTACGATCTTAGCATATTTGTTTGAACAAATTTGGGAAATGAGAGATTAAATTTACTGAAACAAAATTACTGTTAGGGGAAAACAAAATTATAACTAACTTAAAATTTTGTAATTATGAAAAAGAACCTCAGTCTTGGCTTAATACATTTAAATTTGTTATTTAGATTCTCAAATATGATTAGTAATCAATTTATTTACTAATAATAAAATATAATTAACAGTTTTATATATTCCTTCATAAAATTTTCTTATTTTTTAAAAAATTTTGAAGACTAATTTTAAGAAATTGGAATGGAAAGTATATTAATTATATTAAACTTATTGGCATATTAAAGACTAGAAGAAGTGAAATAGATTTTTTTTGTCAGTATACTATATTGTTTTTAAATTGAACCTATTTAATCAGAAGAAAGGAAAACTTACAGAAAATACAATTTCTATACAGTTAGTAATCATATAAGTTAATAATTAATTGGACCATTAAAAGATTTCGCCAATTCTTGAGTTAATGGAATATAGAATGTGCTTATGATAATCAAGAGAGTAGATTCTGAAATCCAAACAATCTTTATATATTAATATCATATAGCAAAAGAGTTTGAACTAAAAGTACTTTGATTTATTTTTAAGACAAGAGCCCTGTCGGATAAGATTAAATAAGATCCCAACAAACTCGGGATATTATTTATGAATGCAATACACAGTGAACTTTATAATTACATTAAATACATAGGTCAGATCCTAATTTATAACTCAGGAAAAAATATACAAGGTTTCAGACAAAAAATCTAGACTAAGTGTGTAGCTTGAAAAAAGAGTAGAGTTGGCAACAACTGCTTTGGTAACGTCATCCCTACTACCTCCTCTATCCATGTGGCCAGTTCCGCCTTAATCCATAACGCCATTTGGGAACACTGTTTTATTGAGTGAACACGTGCAACTGTATTCTACCTGAAAAATGTCGAATCAACATCGCTGCTTTCTAATGAAGATAGGAATGCATTTCAAGCACAATTCTGACTTATTTTTCCAGAAGATACATTCATGCCTTATTCGGGATTTGAACCCAAGCAGACTTGATTACAAGCTGAGTGTCATAACCAATATAATGTGTGGGGCGTAATTTACTAGCTTTAAAAAAGCATTTAAAGCAAAAAACAAACAAACGTTTATTACTTAAATCTCGTTAAAAGTTTTCAAAATTTTAACTATACTAATTCCTTTATTATTGCAGTAGAGTATTATTTTGAACAAAAAAAAGCATGTGCGATTTAAATTTATTGAACACGTTTTAATTGAAACTTTTCAATAGAACATATGGAGCCTTGGGTAGTCCAGGGGTTAGAGCTTCGGACTTCAGACCGGGAGACCTGGATTCGATGTCCGAGGTCACCAAATACCTTCTGAGTACACAAGGAGTATGTACTCGTTAAATCAGTATTTCTGAAAGTCTAGTGGGTGGTCGCAGCAGAAACCACGGGAGCAGGGCCTGGAGAATATTTCCCTTCCCTCTATTTCCATGCCTAAATTGTGGAGGTGGAGATAGGTGATGTCGCCATCTATCGTGTTGAATTTTAATCTGTCCCAGGCTCAAGAAACTTTCATTCCTTCTCTTCGGGAAGGACATGACGGCAACAACAACAATGAAATATGTAATTATAAAGAGACTAAAGTCTTAGAGCATTAAAAAAAAAAGATAAATTTTGTGAGATTTTTGGATTTTTTAATGCGCATTATATTTCCCATTAGATAAACCAATTAAAACAATCACGCGAATTAGAAACATATATCATGAAAAATTAGATCTTGTAATTAGCTATGTCATTTCAATAGTTAAAAAACATATATGCCTTTTAACAGCTGATTTCCAATGTGTTATGCACTTCTACAACAGATGAAAGTTGAAACAGTCTAACACCGCTAAGTATTCCTTTCCTTTTACAAAACATTTTCCCAACAGCCTATGTGTGTGATTAAAATTATTAAATTATTATTCATCCCAAAATTCACATTTTGCTTTAGACACCACTCGAGATTCTCCAATAGTGAGATTTCCCATTGAAGCATCCTCCACATTCTATTTTTACATTAATGATCACACTTCACATATCTTTTGACTTATGATTCCAACAAAGCGAGGTACTCGTACCAAACTAAATTAGGAATTCATAAATTGTGAATTAAAAAAGAACCTTAATTGATTTTAAGAACATTTTCTGCTTATTATTTTGAAAATCGTTAGTACTCTTCTCTATTGCAACGTTTGAACCAACACCTAATTTTAAATTATTCTTTTTAATCTTTCATTTATTTTCTTTACATTTTTCTAATGATTTTAGAAGACGAAACTTTATACACTGCGGTTTTATTTATTAAAGTATCCGATTAGGTTGAAAAGTGTTTTTTGAAAAAAATGTCGAATTTTTTTATGATTATAAAACAAAGCTCCAACCTTTAAGATTCCAAAACAGTCTTTATTTTAATTTTACGTAAATTAGAACTCTAGATTTAGCAATTTTAATAAGTCATAGTAGTTGAAAATGAAACCGGAAGTAATGTCATCTGGACCGGAAGTGAGCGACATATGCAATGTTTAATTATTATTTCCCTAAAATGGAATTTCAAAAACCAAAATTTTAATTATCTGTTTACTAAGCCACAGTTTACTAATAATTATTTCAAACAATTTTGTTGCAAACGATTGGCAACGGTATTTTAAGACTATCACTATTCCGTGTTTGTTTACATTCGACGTTAGATTTACCACGCCTATCTTAATTCTGTTTTTTCTATATTTTGCTTTATTTTTAGAATTTAAATTATTTTTATTTAATCTTAAATTTATTTTACCTGAAATCATGGGTAAATGTCGTTCATATCGTCCCCGTAAAAGAACGTTTCATGGAAACCAAATTACATGCACTGAAATTGCTTCATGCAAGGAAGAAATTATGACCGCCAGTTCACTGAAGTTGCAGCATTGTAATCAGGTAAATGATGATGAAAGTAATACAGAACATTTAACTGGAAACAGGTTGATTGATCTGGAAATTTTAATTGGTATTTTTTCCTTATTGTGTTGCCCAATTAAAAAGTGTACAGCAGGAAGCCTTTATCTTGTAGAAGATTCAAGGTTTGGATTATCTACAAAGTTTGCAGTTTCATATCGGCATTTTGTACTTCTAAAAAGTTAGACAAAATGAATGAACTCAATACTCGTTTTATTTATGGCTTAAGATTGATTGGTAGAGGTGCCTCAGCAGGAAGAAAACTTTGTGCTGTTTTGAATCTACCTCCCTTTCTCTCAAAGCTTGCATTCCGCCAACAAGAAAAAAAACTCCTCAGTGCTGCTACTTCCATTGGAGAAAAAATAATGAAAGACGCAGCAAAAGGTATTAGGTAATTTAAAAAATCTATAAATGATACTGTAAATTGTGGTATTTCGGTGGATGGTACCTTGCAGCGTCGTGGTTTTTCTTCGCTAAATGGTTGTGTTAGTGCAATATCTGTCGATACTGGGAAAATTGTTGACTTTGAAACTTTATCTCAGCTTTGTAGAAAATGCAATTCAAGACGGAGCAACAAAATGTGAAATTGCCGTGTAATCATCATAAAGGATCTTCATCCAGTATGGAACCGGTTGGGGCTTATCGTATTTTTGAGAGGTCGGAAGATCATAGAATGTTACGATACACTGACTATTACGGGGATGGAGATTCCAAAGCTTTTCATGCCGTGAAGAACTTTTACGGGAAAGACTTTGTTACGAAGCTAGAATGTATAGGGCATATTCATAAAAGAGTTGGAACAAGGCTTCGAAAATTGAAAAGCAGAAATAAAGAACTCGAGGAAAAGGTAAATTGACTGATGGTTTAATTAATAAGCTATAAAATTACTATGGAATCGCTATTCGAAGCAATATTGGGAACTTGGACAAAATGCAGTCTGCTGTTATTGCTGCCTTCTTTCATTGTTGCTCATCAAAACATCAGCCAAAACATGGACAGCCCTGTCGGAGCTGAAATTTGGTGTAAATTTCAACGGGCTAAAGCTTCTAATATTGTGTATCAGGATAAATCTTTGGGACTGCCACGAAATATTGTTAACACGATAAAGCCAGTTTATATGGATTTGTGTGACAGAAATTTTTTAAAGAAATGTTTACACGGCAAAACTCAAAATCCAAACGAAAGTTTTAATGCAATTTTGTGGCAGATATTACGAAAAGAAGTTTTCATTGAGCATCAAACATTGCGTTTAGGAGCTTATATTGCTGTTGTGCAGTTTAATAATGGCTTCCAGGGATTAATTTCCATATTAAATGAAATGGGTATTGTTTCGGCTATTATACTGTACGGGGTCAAAAACCTTCGATAATGAGCGCATTCAGATTCAAAACGTCACTCACTGCCAACAGCAAAAACCTGCAGAAGCAAACTTAGGGCCATTCGAAAAAAATAAATATAAAAATTAGGAAGAAGAAGGAATAACATATAAAACTGGAGAATTTTAAGTTGTTTTTTTAATATTTACTTTATGTAACTTATAAGTATATATTTTAAATATGTTTTTTGAAGATGAAATTTTTCACGATAATTTTTGCACGAAAACTGGGATATCTCAAAACAATTATATAAAATTAATGAAATTTACAACATTTATGTTATAAGCCCTTGAGAGTGTAGCAAACCGCGGGTTTTAAGATACTTACATTTAATCACATTTTATAGTCCTTTTTAGCTTAGAATATAGAGTAATTTTAACGAAAAATCATTAACGGGAAGTTCGAATGCTTATTAAATATTTATTTTTGAAAATATTCTTAACCTGAGGTTTACGACACTTCAGGTGGATCAATAAATATATCAGTGCAATTAAAATTACATTATGTCCAATATATATTTTTTTACGCTGTTTTTCCTAAAATTGAAATTTTTAAAAAAATTTTATAAAAATAATTTTTTTTCTCCAAAAACAGAGGTGATGCATGGTATTTATTTCATAATTATAACTCTTTAAGCCTATTTATGTTCTTTAAAACAATAAAATCATTCTGATAATCAATTTTTGAAAAATTGGTCTTCGAACCTAGTCGGGTGTCTTAAGTCACATAAAAACTCATTTAGGATGATTGGGATAATTTGATTCTTTATTCCAAATATTTATATAATTTTAAGTCTGTAATTTATTATTTTTAGTTTACAAGTTTAATCTGGCATAAGTTTTCATGCATATAAATTCCGTTAAGAAACTTTGTGTGCGACATTTTTTAATAGGTTTCCCACTTTTTGTTGAAATAAGTAAATATCTTAATTTAAAACGCTTGATGTATTTTTAAATACTTTTGTTGAAGTAATAAATTTAAAAATATTTTTGAAACTCTCTTGTTTAAGTCGTATTAATTAAAAATTCAGAATTTAAATAAAGTGTATTTTTAATATAATACCAGTGGATATATGCTCACCTAATGGTGGACCAACCTTCAGCTGACAAAATATACGGCTGTGTTAACTCAATACTCAAATGGTAAAACTGTAATTTACACGTATTACGTAGTTCTATTTTTTTTCAATATATTGTAAGCAAGAAAAAAGTAAATTTCATCTCCACATTTTAATATCTGAATATCTAATACATTAACATTATTTTATGGTAAAATTGTAATATTCACAAGCAATGCCGTCCATTACATTATAATAGCGTTTCAATGGAAGCTTGGCGAAATATTTGTGATACAGCCAAGTTTGCGCCATTTTTAGCAAAAATTTTGGCGATTTGGAGACCATGTTGGCGAGTTGGGGACCATATAGATGCTTCTGTAAGTTACTGAAAAAATCTATAACACCACAATCTAAACAAAACTCTTTAAAATTGAGGAAATTAATTTTATTTATTATAAATGTAATATTCCAATAAAGCAATTTATATTTTTGTTATTACAGAAAAATAAAAGGAAAGAAAACATAGAGTGTTACGGAAATAAGATTATATATATTGAAGATATTCGTTCTCAAACTAAATTTTTGGTTTCAGGGTTTATTTACACCTGATTTTGAAACACTGAAAGCAGTTTGAACTTTGAAGTTTGAATTTTAAGTTACTCATCTACAATAGTATTGGTAATATGAAAAAATGTTCTGTGAATAAAATCCTTTAAATAACGGTACTTAATTTGATATCTCTGCTGTAAACTAGTGTTCATTTTTTTTAAGTTATTCTTTATTATTGGAAATTTGTTTTCCTGTATTATGCATTTGTAGTTTAAAAATTTTAGAAAATAAATTACATGGAAAATGAGTCATGAATTTAACCATCGTTTTTAAAAATTACGTTTGATTTGAATTCATGCATTGAAACGGGAATAATAAGAAAATAAATTGTATTCAAGTCAATGTAAACTTGTTCACAAGATTTCTTGAGCTAATTAATTTCATTTTTCAACAAAGAATTATGGAAAATTTATACCCTCTCTTATATAAGAAGTAAACAGTAATTTGTATGCAAAGCAAAACTAGATTTCTTTATAGGATACTATATTGAACAAATATTGCAGAAAATTTACTTGGACTCGTATAAGCCCTGATATGTATAAAATTCAAAATCGTTCGCTTCGAATCCTCACAAATAGATTTCATTGTAAACATTTTCTAGAATTTAATTGAAAAATAAGACACAGAAGACATTATCATGTCCATTGCAGTTTTACAATTTTAATTTCATATTTAGTTCTCAGTGAGATATTTTTCTTATAAACGCTGTATATATTCTTCAAAACATTATCTTGATGTTTCTTTCAAATGATTATTTTTCAAAGATTTCTATGTTATATATATATACATATTTTATTTGAAATATTAGTGGGATTATATTAAAGCTAAAACATTTAATGAGAACATTAAAATTACCATATTACAATAATACATTTATTGAAAAAATAAAATATAAAACTAAATGAGGCACTATGAGTAAACTTTGCAGTAAGCATAATTTTTGTTTGCACATTTTTTTACAGAAATTTTATACTCTGTAAATATTAATAACAATTTTGAGTTATTTTTAAATGCGTCTAAAGAATTTCTAGATTCTACAAACAGAAATTACGGAAGGAATATGGTTAAATTATTATGACATCAATCTTTTCAAAAACATTTTTGTGTGAGTGATTTAGTCTTAAATACTAAGAACATGGTAATAATCACTTGATTGGAATGAATTGAAGAAAAAAAATTTAATTATAATTCAAAATGCTTAAGAATGCTAGGTCTACAATACGAAGATTATAGAAATACATTGAACAAGAGAATTTTCAAATAAATGGATAATCAAAAAGGCTGCAAATAAAACAATTACCAATTTTGAAATAGATATATGTACTTGTATGTATAAATTTCAAAATACTTAAAGTGAAAAAATACCCGTAAGAATACTTTACAAAATGCTATACCAGATTGGAAACGAGGAAGCTATCTAAATATATCTTTCAAATTTTCAACTAACGAGATTTTAATTATTGTCACGCTTGCATATTTTGAAATGAATTGATTCGAAGTTGAACATCTTAGAAATTCTTGCTTTAGACCTTTTCATAAGCTTGCGGCGTTGGGAGTTGACTTAAGTACTTTACTTCTCCGAGCTTTCATGAAACCATTTCAATTGACTGTAGTCAATGATGAGACAACTTAAATTTTTAATTTATAATTTCATCGTGAATTGCTCTCTTAATTCTGGACAAAAAGGAAGATAGAATACATATGTGTAGGAAATAAATCTCTTGGTAAAAGTCAGGAAAACGTATTTATTCATCTAAAAACAATTGATATGCACTTTTTTATCAGTAATTATATGGGATATATATAGAATATTTCTATCATTTTCCCGTATATTTATATAAAGGGGAGTGTAAAAATTCTAATTTATTATGGTAATGCTTTTATGGTAAATGCAGAGGTGATTTTCAAAACAAATAAATAAAACATTCATTGAAAAGTTTTAAGTTATTCTAAGTTTTGGAGAACATTAAGAAGTAAGAAAACTAATTTTGATTTTCACATTATTGTTAATTTTTAACCTCTGACTTTCAACGTATATTGTTGCAAGATGTAGAAAAGAAAAACTAAAAATAATTATACAGGATGTACCAAAATTTAACCATAAGTGGGCAAGAGGTGAAATGTGGGGTCATATCAATTCTGAGAACTCAATTTTAAGAAATCAAAAAAAAAATCAAACCGGCTCAAACAACGTTAATTTTAACTAAACCAGTAAAGTTTTTGCTTGAACTGGGACTTTGATTAATAGCACAGCTGCGAAATATTACTTTATTGTAAAAATCAGAGCGGAAATTGGAATTTGTGGTCACAATACCTAATGATGGGGGGAGGGTGTAAGATATAAACAGAAGTGTTTTTAAAAACAAATAAAAAACGCTATGTTTGTTAAACTTAGAAAAGAACAAGTACTGTACCATTTTGGAATTTCAACTAAATGTGCCAACTTTTGAGAGACTTAAATGGGGTTATGTGAATTTGTTTTCTTCTTATGGAAAGCCAAAGTTAGGTGACATATTTTTCTCAAAACCCGACTCGCACAAACTACGTTAGTTTTAACTAAACCAGCAAACCTTTTTGTCCGACCTGTGACTGCGGTTAATAGTACGTCTATGTAAGATAACGTTAGAGTAAAATACTTCGCAAAAATGTGACATTTGTTGTTACAGTAGCTAATAATGTGATGGAGGATGTCAATTAACGAAATTTTCAAATATGTGCAAGTTCTCACTTAACCAAGAGCTATGGAATTTTTATTTTTTTTCGCTTCGTGCCCTCTTTCTGTTAAGTTTTAAGTCACCCTGTATAATGAACTGACACATACGATATTTTTGTTTTATAAATATACATAATAATCAATCATGTGAATAAAATTTAGTAATCATGTTTACAAGTACTAAAAACTCAGTCTTGATAAGTATGCGAGTGGTATTCAAATTTTTTCAATTCACGGAACTCCTAGAACTAGAGGATATTTTCATGGAACTCCTAAAACTAGAAAGTATTTTCGTGGAACCCTATTCCATTCACACGGTTAGAAGAATATATCTCAAAATAATATTTAAAGTAGGTAGCTGATAATGAGAAGGGAATATTTACAAAAATAAAAATAGAGAAAGCCCGTGCAACGACGGGCCATGCACTCATATCGTACGCGTACATACCCACACAGAAGTGCTGGCGTCATGAAGAAAGGAGGAAATTAACATGGAGATTAAGTTATACACACGGTAAAAGCCCTTGAAACGCCGGGCCCTGCAGCTAGTTAATAACATTAATTTGTGATCCAAGTGTCAGCTACCATGCCTAGTAACTGGGATGTGTGATTGCATTTTTTTCACACAGATTGACGAATTCTTGGTCTATTGAGAATAAATGTAATCGCATTACATATTCTGAGTTTTATTTGTTTTTAGACATTGTTTTTGTAGCCACTCACATTGAAAAATATTTTTCACCTATACAACATAAATCTGAATGGCATTAAAATTTTTATAGCAGTTTCGGAATTACTATTTATTTTGCATGAATTTGCAACTTAAAATTTAGGCGCCACTCTTGAATAAATTTAGATTTTTAACAATTAATCTGTTGATATGCTGATAAGTTGTTCCCCCCTCCTTTATTTTTTTCCACAAATAAAAAAGGTGCATTTTCTATTAGAAAATTATTTAGTTTTGCGAGACATTGTACTAACGAGTATAAAACTATCTCGTGGAAGCCGGCATAGTAAACAATAAAATATTCCCGTGTTAGTAAGTATAATATATATAAGGTTAAAATGTTTTCTCTTGTTTTATTACATTATAATAAAAGTTTAAAAAGTATTTCAAAGTTATTATGTATAAATAAAATTTTTAGTTTCTTAAAGACTAGGGTAAACTTTAAATTCTTGTGGATATGCAAACATTTTAGAGAACGTAAATCCATTTTGTATACACATTTAGAAGTTCATTTCAATTATTTTTGAGTGTGTGACTCGTGGAACCCCTGGGTATGCTTCGTAGAACTCCAGGGTTCCATGGAACAAGGTTTGAAGACCATTGTAGTAATTGAACATAAAATATTAAATTTTTATTTGAAATTTGCGTTTAATATTAATGTAATGCTTTCATTGGAACTAATTATGTTTAAACTATATATTATAGGGGGAAAAGTTATCATTGTACATAAGGTCAAGGTAAATGAAATTAAAATTTAACTATGCAATAATATACATTATTTAATTTTAAATTTTTAATTGAATGCATGTATATTATCATTGAACTAGATGGCATAATCTATGACATTTAAGACAAATATTCAATATAAGTGAGTACGTCAGAAAAATTTCTAACTGATGTTTAAAAATGTTCGATCTTTGTAAATTTATCAGCTAAATTATTTTGATTTAAATTTAGAATAACTGAATTTGAAGCAGATTTAAATATTTTATTTACTTTATGATACTTAATACAATTCTTAAAACAAAAAAGACGAATAACTCTTGAATTTGAGATTTTACTTTCTCTTTATGACCCTTTAAATAAAAATTTACTGCTAAAAATACAAATAAAAGACACTGATATGTAATTAACAAACATTTTATGAAAATTTATTTATGTCTGTTAAACAAGTTATCATTTTCATAATATCATTATTTAAAAAATAAAAATAACATTTCAGGATGAAGCAGAAAAAAAATCTTGCATGAATTCCTACTGTTTTAATAAATACCTTATTCATTTACTTCACTCAAAAGAGCATTGTTTGAAAGCGCATTGTTACATTGATCCCAAACAAAGGATTGAATTACAGAGTTTACAGTATTTCGATTTCAGCACAGCAAATGTAGAATTTGGCTGACACTTCTCGAAAATCCTCCTAGTAAAGATTAATTTCAATTGCAGAACAGGGATGAGATTTGTGAGATCGCTTCTCCATTTTCTAGATCCCTGGTGAATTCTCCTTTCAGTCCTTGTGGGAAAGTATCAATTTGAAATTACTCACTCGGTTGACAGTAAAATCTATCTTTGTTACAGGGCTATTAATTCTACTGCACACATAATAAAAGAAGAGTCAATTTGATGAATATAATTCTGTGTATCAATATATAATATATTCTTCCTAAAAAGGATAGACTAAACAGACTTAAAAAGCAGTGATATTATTAGAAGAGTATTTATAATTTTATGTCTTTCATTAGAAAAATAAGGTTTAAATTGTTTAACCGATTTATTGAGACGTATTCATAAGTTGAGAACTTTTATAACTTATCAATATCACATGAATTTAAAATTTTATTTAGTTTAAATACGCAATGGCCTCCAAAGTTAAGGTACAATAAGTGTTCGAAACTTACGAATGAAAAAAGGCAGTAACAACATTATTCATGGTTTAAAGGAATGATTGACACAAACTTTAAGGAAACCATAGCTACGACTTAAAATATATAGAAAAGGGGCAAGTATTGTATTGCACAGTAGGATCAAAAAGTTCCTATAGAATAAGTCAATTACAATTTATTAAAAAATAGAATAGTAATTTAATCTTATTTGCCTTCAAAGCACTTCCCTCCTGCATTCACACACTTGTTCAGCTTTTGGATAATTATTCAAAACACTCCAGGAATTCATTCTTTGTGAGGTCAGTTGCTTCGGCGCATTTTGGATCACCTCATCTGAATCCAAAAAAAGTTTTTCCTTCCATTTCATTTTCAGCCATGGAAATAGATAAAAATGCTAGAATCGTTTCCGTATGCTTTGCTTAGAATCTTGAGAGTCTCAGTTGATTTCCCAAGCAAAATAGAGAATTTGACGTTAGCACGCTGCTCCAAAGACAGCATTGCAAAATCCGAATTATAAAAGACTCGCATCGTCAGAAATAATCTCCAGCTAACGTCAACAGTACAGGAAATTAATTCCAGATGGCTGTGTGTTTTCCTTATTAGTGCTTCCAACCTCCGAAACAAACATTTCCCCTCCAATGAACACCTGTGAAAACATAGTTTTTCTTTCAGGGAGCTCTTTGACGCTACTACTATATTGAAATGGGAAATTATGTGTAAATGTCAAGCTTTCACAACTTCGTGTGTAGTTTCTTTTTGATGCCACAAGATCTCTTATATACTCTAAGAGAAGTCGTTTATTCTTCTTTTTAAGGTAGAGGGCATCCAAATGGATGAAAATGGGGTTATTACTAGCAGATGCTGCTAGACGTCTCAATACGCCTCACAAAGATTGTCCACTGACTGTGATATTAGTTTAAATCTAAAGATTCTGTATAAAGATGGCATGTACTGGGTCCATTGGGAGTTTTACAGCACCTGTGGGATCTCTTTAGTAATTAGAGGCAATCGGTTCAATGGTATTTGTAACATCAACCCTTATTCGATTAGTCATTTATCGTTATATTTGTGATGTTTTTTTTTTCAAAATATCGTATCCTTAGTCATAATATCAGATGATCATTACGCATAGTATCGGATCCTTGATCCTTATGCTTCTTTTTGGCACTTAGAACCTCTTATTGAATCTCATTGGTCAGAAGAAATGTCTTCTGGCATTTCTTCTATCATCCCAGAATTTCATTCTGACGAAGGGAATATATTATTCGAATTTATTTATTCGTTGTGTTGTGTTGTTGTGTTGGAAAATAAAGTTTATTTTTGATAGTTGTGCCATATTACTTTCCACTCCAACACACACCCAAAACATTTTTTGTTGTGTCTTAACACTAAGCATTATTTTAACTAAGCAGAGAACGGTAAAAATGATTTAAGGGGACATAATACGATTCAATTGACAAAAATCGGTCAAAAAATCAAATTTAAGTTTTTTAGTTTAAATTATTCTGTATGTATTTTTCTATAATAAACTGATAAAATTTGAAAGCTCTAAACTAAAAAAATACAGAATTATGATAGTTTCTGCGTTCGTTTTTATTCACATCCCTATAGCAAATCAAAACTTTAAAACTTACTTATCTCGGAAAGATAAAATATTTAGTTTGACTTCATTTAAAATGCTAAGGCTTTTTTTCTATTAAGCCTAATGCTTTGAATTTTTTTTACCTATTACTAATAGTACATGTAACAAAAGTTGGTATGCATTTTTGAATCAAAGCAATACTTATTTTTTAAAAAATAATTGAACTCAGAATTTGCACATTTTTTAAGGAATTTTCCATACGCATTCATAAAAAGATCTATTGTACGAATACCAATCATGTTATCGCAAAACCCATACCAACTTTTGTTATACATAGTTTTAGGTACTTGTAAACCAAATTTCATGCGTGTACGTAAGTTTTTGTAGGAGGAGTAGCATTTTAAAATCACTTCACAAATTTGAAGTTTTTTCCTTAAAAAATTAAATGCCTAGCTTTTTATGAAATTTTGAGCACACAAAATCTGTTTTACATAGTATACACACATAGGAAGCAACCAAAAAAGTTTTAAAAATCTCTTAATTAAAAATTGTTGCCGAAATCGTACCATGTCCCCTTAATCCCCTTTCAAAATGAAAACTTATCGATTTGATAAGAATTGAAATAGGAAAAAATTTAATCACTAGTTAGAAAAAGTTTCTCAATTTTGTAAGAACTCCTTGAAATGAGCCTTCAGGTGTTTTGTTTATAGGGAGAGATATCTCAAACACTTACTACATTATTCATCTATAGTTTTGAATTCTTCATGTGTAAAAACTTTAAAAAAAAGACTTAATTACTTAAGGAAAGAGAAGCTTCACAAAACTGAAAAATTCATACTGTATAACATTGAGATACAATTTATTTGTTCGTCTGTTACTTCAAAATAATATCTAACAGTAGCAGAAAATAGTTACATCTTTCCTTAATATATGCTCTTTTCCAGGGCTTGAATAATTTTAAAAAAACATTTAATTATTTTGTTGAACTCAGATGAAAAACATAAATTGTATTAAAAAAATTTAACAATTGCAAAACTTATCCATGCATTACAGTCTGTCTCAGTTGAGAGATCTTTATTTTATTTTTTCTGCATAAAGGGGCAGATGTTACTTCCATTATTCATTTTAATAAAGTGATTTGATACACTACTAAATACCTCGATACTAAAAAAAAATTCATTCAGCCTTAAAAATCTATTATTTTCTCTTCATGAAATCTTGGTGCAATTCACTGAAGCACATTATTTGTGAGCAGCCATTCGTTACAGTCTATTAAGCTTCTGACATTCCATTACATTGAGCTTCAATCAAGGTTGTTCTTTTAACTACGTTGTTTTGTTTTTAATGTAACCGAAGAACGGAAAGAAATTACTAAAGCTACATGGACGCATTCACGAATTGGATGCGAAACAATTTTCTTGCAAAAGCTGATGAAAATAAACAATAATGCTTCTTGAAATTTACTCAAACGATTCTCGGGGAAAGAATCTGAAATATTTATAACAACACGGGAATAAAAAAAAAGCATCGATATTTTATACGATTATTATGATATAAGAGATTTTTAGTCTTCCTTAATCTTTCCAATCAATTCATCTGATGCTTTCTCGCCAACAGTTATTTCAATTCGTATTAAATATGATTGCCACTTTATAAATTTTTGTCTTTTAAAAGTGTTTAGTAGTAATGTTAAAAAAAGTATTGGGTAAAAATTTTTAATATATTTTTGCAAATAGAACACATTGCTCTTTTTTAAGAAAAAAATGTTGTTCACTTAGTATAAAATTTAGTACACATTTTTATCCTCATATTTAAATATTTTCAAAACATCTTTATTATTAAAAATTTTTGCTATTCACAATAAAAAGGAATCTTGTAATTCGTAATCTTAATAGTCATCAATATTTGTGAGCTACATTAAAAATATAAATCTTAATAACCACATGCATTAATTTAGCATATTATTGAATTAAAATCCTTTCGTTCAAGTATGTACTAAAATATTTCTAATTAATTTTAAATTTATTTTAGTACATTTTTATCTAAGTAATACAGTTAAACTAACAGTTAACTAAGGAGAAATAAGATTTTAAAACTGATTTTCATTTATTTTCTTTTCGATTTGTATTGCGAACTATTTCCTCATAAATCCCTAAGCGACAATTTAAATATATTGTAAGCCAATTAGAAAACAATTCGATAGTTTATTTCAGATAAATATTGAAAATTGAGTAAGTGTGTGTCTGAATTTCTGAAATCATGCATACTGTTCATAAATTTTGGAGAGAATTTTCAGACGATAACTTTCAAAAGACAAGTTATCAGAAACGAAAAGAAGTGAATATATTTATCCTATATAATGGCATATACGTAGATCAGCTGTATTTTTTGGCTAATTGTTTCCGTAGGGTAAATATTACTGCCCTATAAGCTATAATTGCTTGCTGAATTCGCATTTAAAAAATGGATTTACTCGCAACGTTTGTAAATGCTTATTTCTTGACTTCATTAAATATAAGATATAAAGAATCTTTCAAGAATTAAACTTGAAAAAAGTAACGTATAGGATGCACAATTTTATGAGAACATTTTCTATCTCTTTTGAATAATATTAAAACTTCGAAGTCAATAATCTGGAGGGTTTGTTTTTAAATTATCTATTTCATTTGAACACTTATTATTTAGTTCCATTCTACTGATGTCTTTTTATAAGATTAAATTCGAACAATATTGATTTGAGAATTTTTATAGAACTGGATTTTTGTCATTTAATTAAGGAAAACAATCATGTTAAAGCAATTAAATAAAATATTTTGAAATAAATGTTTCGCAAAGAAAAAAATTTAATCAATAAAATATGTTTGAAAGCAGTAGTTGCCAAACTTGAGTAGTTCGTCGACGACTAAATACACTGCTATTAATAAACTGCACACACCAAGAAGGACCAAAAATATCACTGCGAAATGTATTTGGCAAATAACATGTTGTACAAATATCACATGATTAAAATTACAGCTATTTGTTATGTGTGGATGATGACAAAATCAGTAGTTAATGTAGCCTCCATTGTTGGCTATAACCACTGCCACACGCCTCGGCATAGGATCAGAGGCTTTGGATGTATTCTTGTAGTACAGCAGTCCAGGGTGGTGGGATTCCACATATTGCCAAAGTTTATCTGGTGTAGCTGAAGGTAGTGTATCCCGGGACAGTCATTGTGCAAGCATGGACCACACGTTTTTGATTGGAGATAGATCTAGAGAACAAACAGGCCAAGGAAGCAATTCAATCTGATAGGAAAACAAAAACTCTAGACAATTACGTAACACGTGGGATTGCGCTTTATTCTGTTAGAATATGGCTGATGGCGAGCACTGAATGTAGGGGAGGACTATGGGCTTCAACCCCTCAGAGATGTAGCGCTTTCTATTCAGTGTACCAGCAATGCGTACAAGAGGAGTGCTAGAAATTTGAGAATTTCATTCAAGAAGGACAACCTTTAATCCCCATTGTCCAGTTCACCAGAAACATCTTCGATATCCTTCTTCACTCTCAGTGGAATTGTCTCGTGTCCCCGTCTCTTTTCCTTTGTAGCGTTGATCAGTCTCATAGGTAACTTCGTTTCTTGTACCTCTAAAATGTCAAAACATAAGTGTTTGAACATCAAACAAAAAAGTTTAATTCTGCAAGGAGTAGATAAATGTGATAAGAAAAAGTAAATTGCCTTAAAACTTTATATTCCTCCAAACAGGTTATCTACTACTAAAAGAAACTGAGAAAATTTACAAAATTATGATTCATCTAATTCTAGTTCAAAACGTTTAAGATCATGTGTCTGTGAAGATATCGACGAAGCAGTTCTGAAGTGGATACACACAATGCGAGATAAAAATGTTCCGATCTCTAGATCTTTCGTATTAGAGAAAGCTCTGCACTTTGAGAAGGCATTGGGATACGACCGTTTTCTTGGTAGCAATGGATGGCTAGAAACATGTAAGAAAAGACAAGAAAAATTACACCAGAAGGGATTTTGGGTGCATTAAAAAGATGTGAGGCGTATTATGAAGCAAACCATTTTTTAAACAAAAAAACGCAAACAAAATTAACTGATTTTTAGAATAAATAAATTTAAGGACTCATGTTGCAATGTATGCTTAGAATTTCTAGTTTTAAATAATGTGTGTTTAAAATTACTTGTATGATTCAAATTACAAAATGTCCTTAAAATTAATTAATTTTAACATAAAATTAATTTCTTGGTTCCTCAACATTCTTTTTTGAAGTGATAATTTCTTTAAGGCGCGTTGTGCTGAAGAGTGAACTAGAATGAAGCGTCATGCTCGGGAACGTAACGCTCATTCGGCTTTTTTCGTCTTTCGTCGGAAATCTGGTTTGGACAGGGCCAGTCAAGATTCAAAAGTCCGCGACATACACATCTCTAAAAAGAAATCACGTGATCAAAAGTGGGATGTTTTCCCGGGTTTTGAGTAATGCTCAACGTTCCCTCTTTTGTGCTTAAATAAGTAGTTTTTATTTTTGTTTCCCAAAAAACGAACAGTTGATACAAACTTCGAAAAAGAATATCCCTAGGGAATTCAAAAGTAAACCAGATATTTATGTAGAAGAATATCAAGATTTTTAATGTGCATAGTGGGTTATTTCGTGCATACTATGAAATTCGAATGATCCGATCGCAAATATATATTTGTTGTAGATAAAAAAAATCAATTTCGATTCAGAAAATGTCGAAGGGACAAAATATTTGAGACTTCTGAATAAAGGAGGTTTGAAAATGCCCACAAATATTGTTATGCAAATAATTTCAACGCAACATTTTATTTTTACTTCGTTAACATCGAAAAGATTCGAGTCAAAATATCTGTAAGTTGATTGCGAATTATCTTGCTTTTAAAGCATGAAAGAAGTATATCTGGAATTACATGAATTGTGGAATATCTTGCATTAGTTTCATTCATCTTCTGTAAACTGTAACACACCTGCATTTTCATATTTTTTAAAGAAATATTCATTACATTCGGGAATATAGGCTTAAATAATTATTCAAGCTATCGCGGTGAAGAAATTTTAACGGCGAAGGATAATCGAAAAATAAAGAAATTTAAGACCAATTATATTAATGTTTCTTTTTATATTTCTCTGTTTTATTTATTTAAATATCCAATTATCGATTCGTATTTTATTTAATGTACATGTACTTCCTTATAATTTATTTTTTATACAATATAGAGAATGGATGTAGCATCAAATACTGCGAAATCATTTGGGTTTAATCAGTCATGCATCGGAGAAAATAATGCAGCAAAATGTAGAGCAGAAAATGGACAAATAATTCTAATGGTTGCTATTTATATTTCACTGAATCAAAGTGCAGAGAAAATTATCGAATTCATTCACAAAAATTTAGTTGTCTACACTGAAGCCGGATCAGCTCCTCTGAACAAATTACCTATGATTTTACGTGGGGATTTTAATGTATATTTTTTTTCAGAAGACTAATAAAAAACACTGGTTTATTTTTTGAGATCAAAATTCAATTTAATTATGTCAAATCATCTAAATGAAAGCACGGCGAAGTACGGAATAACGCAAGACGAAGCTTTTTTTAGATATTTAAATAATTTTGAATCTATATATATAAAATATTTACACTCTATTTTAGTTGCCATAAACCTATAATATATATATATATATATATATATATTGTTTCCTTCTTAGAATACAATTAATTCACAAATATGATTGAATATTTTGCTAAAAATATTACTTTATGAGTGCAGACATATGAATAAATATTTTATATGACAATACTAATATGCCCTAGTTTTTTTATTCACCGAACTAATGTCCGAAATAACATTACAAAATTTGAAGTTTTCGCTTCTATCATGTGGACATAAGCACACACACTTTTTTCCCCTTGCAGTTTTTCTTTCTTTTTTGGTTTTCCTTGCGGTTTTCGTTTTTGTACTGTTTTCCTTGCAGTTTTTGTTTTCTTTCTTTTTTTCTTGGTGGGTAAAATATATAAAATAGATATTAATTTACAAAAAGGTGGGAATAGTTACTTTTTTAACATATAGTGTTTATAAAAATGAATTTTCCATTTAACGAAATTTTTTTTCGGGATTTAGTCACTTCGTTAACAGAGGTCCGACTGTATTTGCAAAATCTACTGTTGATGTGTCTACAATACGGTGCTTGTTTCCTTGCACCGGCTGTGACGTCATGCTTTTTTTCCTGTTTTTCTCGTAAACTATGGATTTGGATTTAACAGGTACAGTCTTAAGGTATATTTTTTTATACTCCCAACGAGGAATCCAGCTGTGCAAAGTGTAGGCGCATTATTTGGGACACCAAGTATAGTACATAGGAATGTATTCCATTTTAAAATACATTGTTTTCTTAATTATAACTTATCTACAATTATAATAAACATTGTCAGCTTTATTTAGAAATTATATTGATATATCTATATATGTTTACCTCAGAGTATGGCACAGAAAGCAAGAAAAATCTAATTCTGAATTAGGTATGAAAAATCATGTTTTATTTATAGCTCTCAAAAAAGGTTATTTACTATTCCTTTCCAAATAGATACTCACTCAGATTTGAAATCCTCGAGAATAAATAGCAAAAAATAACAATAAAATATTTTTCTCGAAAACTTATCTTTATCAGCTATTAATAAAATGAATTTCCATTGTCAAGAAAAAAAGAAGAAAAAGACAAAGAAAATATCTCAATCTTTTTGACAATTACCATTTCTCTTTCTCGAGAGAAAAAAACATTTTAAAGATATTAATGGCATATACAATCCTGGTAAAATACTCAATGACCGGCATCATCATCATCATTTGAGAAATATGCATTTTCAGTTCATGAAAGAGAACAAAAAATCAAATACACATATGGACCTACTTAGAAAGGCGTACTTACTTTGTTTTAAAATGCAAGCGCAAAAAAGTTACCATAAAACAAATCATTCGTCCTTTGTTATAAGAAAGCCATTTTGATAATAATGGATCTTGTAAAGGAAAATAAGGCATATCAAATTGAATATACGATTTGCAACATTTCTATTTGCATCTTTCTTACAGGACAAATATTTTTTCTTTCACTCTTTTGTGACACTAATGCTTTGAGAAATAATTATGCATCAAATTTTTATGATCATATTTTTCATTTACTATGTATTTTTAAACTTTAAGGACTACTAGTAATTTGTTTAGGAATTAAATTATGTACAGTTATGTTATTGATTCCATGGAATATAAATATGGTTTATAAATTGAAAGAAATTTTTCAGAATGTTAGAAGCTAATTTCATCAAGAATTCTGATTCAAAAATTCGTTTTCACTAATAATATTAGAATATAAAAAAAATTTTACCAAAAAGTCTAATTTAATAATTAATTTTTTACTAATAACAAAAGGTTCAAATTAGTTTAATATGAAAATTAGTCAAAGGGTAATATCTTTAACTATTTTTCTTTTATATGGCGCTTCCTTTTACAGGGTACATGTTGTGAATGAACTTCAAATGAAATAATACATTGAAAAATATATGAGAGACGTTGAAAAGTTTAAAAGCATTAAATAATTCTAAAATATCTACATTTATAGTTCAATTTGAGTTACACTTTTTTATCTTTTTTGAAAAATTTATTTTTTTTAACATCCAAATGTAACATCTCCCTCCACTTAAATGATCCAGCTTAGCCAATAGAAATAATAAGTTCATATGAGTGAACGAAAGTACTCAAGAATACTAAGCAAAATACCACAAGTATCCAATAACTTGAATAAGTTATTTTCTATGAGTAATTATCAGTAAATTGTATTAGAAATTATATGGCTTCATTCTTTTGAAGCTCACGAGCCTTCATTCTAGGTCTGGTTCTGAAACACTGAATATTTTTCTTGAATACTATACCAGTATTTTTTAGTTTTTACATATTTCACTATAGGAAAATAAGAAGGTAGTGGATGTTTGTGATAATATGCAAGGAAAAGCCAATAGTTGTGTTAAAAATTATAAGCTCTTTATTTAATTTGGTTAAGCCAGTCTCTAGTTATCCAAACAAGCTGACTTTAAAAGCAAGTTCAATTTAAAATGCAGTACTTTGCATTTCCAGCAAGTATTGGTTGGATGAGATTATCTACTGGGTTAACCCACAACTCATCGGTGTTATTTTGAAATCGCAATGCTGACTGAATGCACTAAAAGTGGTCGATAACGGTGTCTCTAAATGAATTGACACGACTCAAGAAAACACAACACAGTGGACTGCTAAACGCTCTATTAGTTTTTTCCCACACTATATACACCAACAGTTACATTCCCCAACAGGGCGTGGCCGGAGTCGCGTCACGAGCGTTTTCACCCGTTAGGTGTTGAGATGTTTCCATCCTTCACTCAACACTGACCAATGTTCAGCTACAACAAACTTTTAGTTTTTTTATACGGATTTAATACATATTAACCTCACTCTCAGAACCTACACTTCGGCAGTTCGCGGGTTTTTTTTCTTAGAATGTATACTTCTGGAAATAGTATCTATTCGTTTTTAGAATACAAAAGGGATATTCTCCAGGTTATACAATAAAATAAGCTATATAATCCAAAATAACTGTGTAAGATGTTATGAAAAATCAGTTGTACTAGTTTTTATATATGTAATATTTTATTTACATTTATGTACTTTATATGTATGCAGGCGTACACCTATCCCCTTGCCACGATGAGTCTCGTGGGCCTCGATCTGACACCGTCAGACGAGTGGCATTAGAAACAACATATATGCATTTAACCTTATATTTATAAATTAAATATTAGTTATAAGTTCAAGCATGTTTTCTTTAACAGTTGAAATAAAATTAAGAATTCATTTAAAGGCAGGATCATTAAGCTAAAAATAACAAAATTCCCCATTAATTATTCACCGTTACTTTTATAGCAAGCGTATTCGTCAACGATTATAAAAATGAATTAATACTACAAAGATTTTCCATATCATTGATACTTGAATTCAATGAAGGTTTGCATAGACCAATGAAATTTTGGGAATGTAATTGCTTTTCGAAAACTTTTACTGTAACTAAGACTTTGGTTAAGCAAATTTTTGAAAATTTAAAAAATTCCCACCCTTCATCCCAAAGAAACACAATAAAGAAAAACTTCATTTTGTAATCGATTACATAAACAAAGAATAGAAACAACTGAACTTCCAACATGTATCGGCAAAAAATATTCATAACAATTTTATTTCCTTGATTAAATGCAGGGTCTGAAAGAGTAATAAAAAATTTACTTGACACATTACTTTATGAAAAATGAAATTATTTCTCATTAAAGCATTACGGAGTAAAATCTAAAAATATATTTCCCATATTTATAATGACGTAGCACGCACACTCATGAATTTCTCATTTTAAACGGTATCAGCTAGTATACATCCCAGTAATAAATTTCTTCCATGATTTATGAAAATAGTAAAGTAAAAAAGAAGTTACAGAATTATTTTGGAATTCTCAAACATCCTTTATATTTAATCTTCTGAAAACTGCCAAATGATAAATAATGGTCAGTCCTTTGATAACGTACTTGACATCGTCAAGAAATTCTCAGAAAGGAATTCCTAATCTATTACTGAGAACAGAATTTTATTATTCAATCTAACATTGGTCATCACCTGCGTAGTAAATCAGAATTTATTTGAAAACTATAATAAATAGATAGGATAGATTCTTCGAAGTGACTGAAAGCCGAGAAAAGGAATACAATTTATAGTGAGGCGACTCCTGTTAGAAGTTTTCAAAAGTTCCGATTATTTTTCCATACAAAAGAAGCTCGAGTTTCTGTGAATCTGGCAACCATAATCGCATTAGAGTTGTTCTAAAAGAATGTATAGGATCGGACTCGATAAAGTAGCCAATAAATTAAAAATACATGAAGGATCTCTCTCTCCCATTGAGGATATTTCTTGAGATTTATAAAAACATCATAGGTTATTGACATAAACACATCCTTAGGGTTATTGATAAAGCATAGTCCTTAAATCTCTTGCTTTCAAGTCTTTAAAGCATTTAATATATTTCAAATCATATATATGTAATATATTTCAGGTGTTTTGGCAAGAAAAAATTAAATCTGCTTACTTTAATTATTAAATTGCATGTTAAAGCTACAAAATTTCATCAGATTTGAAACACTTTTTCGTCAAAAAAAACTAGGACCTATATTTAACGAAGTCGCAAATCTCGCCAAAAAGTTTGTTACGTAAAAAGAAATAATCAGAGTTAAGTTTTTCAGTCGTAAAATATTCTTGGTTCCAGAAAACGTTCACAAAATAGTGGTTCGTAAAATGGAGGTCCGACTGTCTATAAGATACCTTACGCAAGAAAAAGGTACGCTTGGAAACATTTTCCTACGCATTATTTAGGAAAATAAATACCACACAAGTAAAAAATGATATAAATTTAAAATAAAAAAGTCAGGCATATGTAAATGTTATCGCCTGGTTAAAATATTATGGAATGAAATTCTTAAGCAATACTGCGCAAATTTCAAAATTTGTAAAACATTACGTTTTAAGTTTTAGAACGGTATTTCATTTATCGTAGTGTTACTGTTATTATATCAATTGTTCAATAATTTAATTTTCATTCCTAAAAGAACGCATAAATTTGCAATAAAGACCAAAAACTATCTTAAATTTTCACTTTTACACTATGCGATATGCTATAAATAATGAAGCCAAAAAAATCATTGTAATATAAAAGACAAAAAATTGAGAACTTCGAACGTAAGGAGAAAAAGTAAAAACTAAGAACCTTGAGACAAGACTTTTTTGTTAACTTCGAACTTTTTGAAAGAAAATTATTTTAGCGTTCTCTGGGAAGATATAAGTCAACATAATGAAAGAATTCGAAAAATTTTAAAGAAATAAATTGTTAAGAGCTTCTGCAAACTTTAAATATTCCACAGAAAACATTGCTTAATATATTAAAATTTATCTTCAATATTTCTTCGTACAAGATGTGATCTTATGAATAAAATTACAGTGTAATGTTTACCCTTTGAATCTCTTCTTAAAAGAAAATTATTTATAAACACACATTCATAAATATTACATCATACCACACTCTAATTTGTGGATTGATATCGTGACCTATGCGGAAACTGATGGTTCCAGGTTTTTCGTACTTCGAATCTCTTACTTCAAACTAAAATGAAAATTATGTAATGAATTGTAAGCTATGTGAATCTTAGTTTGCAATGTAAAATGTTACAATTTGGGGCTAAATTTAAATGGTGTGAGACAAAAATTTAAATGTTCAGAGCAAATGAAGCTTCCAAAACAGTTTTTAGCTTGAAACGGAGTAAAGAGTGTTTATTTCTTTACAATTTAGTCACCAAACATAGAAGTACCTAAGTTTTATCAAAATAATGCATTTTACTATAAATAGACATTTATTTATTGATATTTTTTTAAAAAAGGAAACCATTAAGTTGTGAGAACTTGTATACAATTACAGAGTTCCCCAAAAAATGGCACCTAAGTACTGCACAGCTAGATTCCTCGTAGGGAGTACATTAACAATTGCTAAACAAAAGTACCTGCATGATTTATAGTTTACGAGAAAAATACAGAAAGTAAAGAATATCGGTGTAAGGAAAAAGTACCGTATTGAAAAAATGTACAACAGTATTTGCAAATATTTAAAAAGGCAGATTTTCTAAATATCCACCGTGCATATCGAAGCCGGCTTGAAAGCACCATGGAATGGATGAGTGTCCCCGTTACCCAGCACAGTATTCACCGAAGCATAAGCAGAATGCAAATGAGAAACTAAATGCCGTTTGTATTGTTCACTCCGTCTCGAATACCAAATCCTTGAGATTGTTCATCAGGAAAAATCCAACAGTATAGATCTGACTATCAGGGAGACCATAGAACTAGAGCTCAACGTCCGATACAGTGGCCGGAGTATGCCATATCTAACCACTGACGTGCAGAAGTGCCCCAGAGCTCCATCATGAACCATATTCCATCATCATTTACCGTATTTTTCTAGTTAACCATGGATCGTACAGGTACAGTTATCTGGACACTTCTCTGTAAATCAAAGCAAGCTCTAAACATAAAGGAGTTCCGAAGAGCAGTAACAACAGTTTATCCAAATAAAAGCGTGATAAAGAACAGGATGTAGAACTAGGATCTCGACTGTATCTTATGATGTAAGAGGAGATGTACGTAAAAAGAGTGTTAGTCATTTTTTTTATTAAAGGTGAAAAACAGCGTCGTTAAAGAGAGCTGTAAAGAAAACCCAAAACATACTGTGGCAACTGTGACAAAAAGCATTTCCAGGCTGCTTTGGACTTTCCACAAAAGTTAGAGTGAAATTCAAATGTAAAAATAAAAATAAATATAAAATAAAATAAATAAATTAAGACATTTTATTATGAATTATTCTTATACGTGCCTCGAAGTATTGAGAAATATAATTTCCATTTATGTATCCCTTTCAAATTATAAATTACTCTTTAAGTACTCCCTTTTAAACTGCCATAATTAATAACCCAAATAATCGAAAAAGTAATTTCATGTACAGCCAAACAAATAGCAATTCATTAGCTATGACTTAAATCTTCACATCTTAAGAACCTCATAGGCGTAATAATTGAGCTTCCAAAGGTACCGGATTTTAGTAATCGAAAGAAATGTTTCTTAACTACGTGGGGGGTGTGGGGAAATGTTTCTTAACTAATAAGGCTCATAATAATCTCTCCTGCCCTTTAAAATTCTTATAAAAATCGTTCGTGGACTTAATTAGATTATATTCAACGAAAACTTAAACCGCAGAAAAGCGTTGCGAAGGAAAAAGTAAGGCATTCGTATTGAATACAAAATACGTAGCAATATTATTAAGTTTTAAAATGTTATTGAATGTCTAATTCCTCTTTAGTATTTTTTATCATTGCTTGTGATTTTTCTTTTGTAAATATTTTATTAGACCCTTGAAAAAATATTAAAGTGTACGAGATTAATTCTTTGAAAACTTTTATTTTCAACATAAAATAATAAATTTATTGATTTATGTATCTGTTCTAATCTCTTTTTTTTTTGCATTTTTTCATTTTGTTTTAATGAAGAGAATTTATTGAAAAGGAAGAGAGATTAAAAGAATTTTATGCATTTTAATGTAGATTTTTTTAAGCTTCGCGTGTCAAAAAATTAAAAGAAACATCTAAATCTTTTTATACAAAACCCATTTTGACATGTCAGTGATTTAACTATATTTAATACTATATGAACTATATGTAACGTATATTCTGATTTCTCAGCCGAAATGGGCAGTTTTATATCGTATGCTCGAGCAATATGACATATCTTCGAGATTTAGTCCTAATTATGGCCATTTATAAATACTACATTAAAACAAATTACAGCATTTCTTAAAGAGTTATATTTTACTACTAATAAGTATTGAACAATTTTTTTCAATGAGTATTCTTCATTAATGAACACTTACTTTCTAAATTATATGTAATTAAAAGCTAATTTCAGTAACATCTTTTCCGTTTATCTGAGAGATTCTTGATTTTATTCCAAATGCAAATGAGCTAATATAGATGATTGGTTTTTTAAAGTGTCATCTTATAATTTTGTGCTTGTTTATTAGTAAATATATATTCTATAAGATGTTTATCATCACATGCACAAAACCTCCTACTATGACCTAAATGAAGGATCAACAAGTATGATATTCATTACACATCAGTGACTCTAAGATATCTTCATAATCTCGCATAACAGCTAATGTTATCTATCGTTACCATTTCTGAAGGAGGTTTATGTCTTTATTTTCTTTTGTAAACAACGCAGGGACAATTGAACTTTATAAGATCGTCCAATCATTTATTCCGTTGAATAGAACTTCTTATGATGTCGAGTGCCATTCAAATCTTCCCTTATACTTGTAATATACTTCAAATAAAAGACTGTTTTTGATTACAACTTAAAACAAATTCAAATTATACTTGATAAAGAATATTTTTTTCTAGATAATCTTACTGTTAAATGAGGTGGCTGTGGTAGCCTAAATGTCTAAGTAACGGTCTCGTAGCTGAGTGTCATGAGTTCGAGCCTTGTACCGCTGAAGTCCCGCAATGCAAAGGGGGATGGCGTTAACGTAGTGGACACATTAAATATGTCCAGGTTCAAACGTCCTCCTGTTGGTGTGGTGTAGAAATTAGAAAAGGGGTTGCCAGCTCAGGTGAATATCGTCACTTGAATATGGTTCAAAATGACGAGGTCCGTCGCCAAAAGCCCTCGAATAGCTGAATAGTGCATCTTTAATATTCACTCACTCACTGATAAGGGAGTAAATTAGTGTTTATTGTCGTCGCACTAAAAAGTAACACAAGGGCTATTGGCGGCGAATCTCGTAATTTTGGATCTTGATCAAACCAGTTCAAATAAAGAGGACTACACTAGAACAGGCAACTTCCTCTCCAAGCCCTAATAATGTTCTCTAATAATTCTAATGTCTTCATAAATCATATTCAAACATAACAAAAATGAAAATTATCGTTATATTTGTAAGTTCTGACAAATAATTTAAACTCGAACTGAAGCTAATTAACCAAAATAAAAACATTTATTTAAAAAGTTGCATGTTAATTGTACTTAAGAGGTAAGCATGTATACACTATAGTGGTATTTTTTGAATGGTTAAAACCTACATTCACGAAGCCCTTTCCACAAATGTTTTCTCAAAAGTGCTTCTTTTTCTTTCATAGGATACAGTGTGCATGCCATACATGACGTTTTATGTATATCGGCAGCACTGTGTTCCAGACAGATCAGAGGTATCAAGACCTAAGTAACCCATTCACTTCCAAATGAATGCATTGTTAATAACTGTTTGAAAGATGACTTTTTTCAATTTCTACTACTAATCTCCATCT
>BMAO01014569.1:0-18988 GCA_019973975.1 Trichonephila clavata | reverse complement strand
TATATATAACAAATATAAACTTTAAAAAAAGTTGACATAAAAAGAACAAATATCATTTATGATTAATTTAGTTTTTTTTCCAGAAACCATGATTTTATTTTCAAAACCAGTATCCAAACTGTACAGAGTATGTATGTCTTCTTTTAACATTTGTTCAGAAAAAATAACATTTCACAAGTATTTAATTTGAGTTGCCTACAATGAAAGGGGTAAAAACAGATTTCAATTTCACATGAGAGGCAAGGTTCTATTTTTGGAAATTGTCATTTCTAGCCATAGTGGCACTTTTAATAAAATACCCTGCACAGTGGCATAGCGGAGAACATTAGGCCCCCTGCAATGTCAGGTTTTGGGCCCCAAGTCGGATCTTACAAAGGATTTTAAAACCATATATTCTTGGTTTCAGTCAAACTTTGGGGCCTTTAGAACCTTGCCCCCCCCCGGGCGATGCAGGAGTGTACGTTACTCCCCTGACCCAGCACATAATGGACAAGCCTTTTACTATGTGCAGTGACGTAACGGTAAATATTAGGATACCTCTTCAAAGTCAGGTTTGGGTCTCAAGTCGAATCCTATAAAAGATTGTAAAACCATAGTACTTGGCTTCAGTCAGGCTTTGGGGCCCCTATAAACCTGAGCCCTCGTGATGCAGGGGTGTACGTTACGCCACTGTCTGTGTGCAAGCATAATAACCTGTTACAGCGTTATCAATCTTTCAGAATTCTAAGCATAAATGATTGCAAAAATGATATATATATATATATAGTAAAAGAATTCTATTCCAATCACAGCAGGACGCCATTTGTCATTGTGAAAGAGTATTAAACTTTACAAATTTCATTTACATTTCTGGCAAGGGTGGGAACGCCTAACCTTAGACTATCAAAACCATTGTGTCCCGAAAGCGATCGAATGAAGTAATCATTTCAAACATCTCATCAGATTCATTTATTACTTACTTACCGAATACACATTAAACGCCGTTCGACAAAGCATGCCCACCTACATTTCCAAATCAATTTGAGGTGACGGGTGTGCTTGCGTTTGGATAAGGCTTCGCTGCTATCTGATGAGCCCCCGAGTCAAAATAAAATTAAACAAAAAATATTTGCAACACAATAGAAACTTAGAACAAACTTTTCATTGATTTCCATTTCTTTTTATTTCCCAGGTCATCCATTCGCCTGCAGCTACAGGACAGGATTCTTTTGTTCAGAGAAGCACTGATAGTAGGTGGATTGGAATTTCCCAAGCAACTCTTTATCATCAGCTGCCAAACAATGGTCAAAACATACAGGGAGGAGTCCGAATGTTTACCAGTAGCCGTTGGCTCGGGTCATTCCTTCTAAGAACTGTCAGTCAGATCATGGAATGGAAATGGAATGATATATATGTCTCTCAACCGAATTCTGCAACTTTTACCTGCATTGTGGTGTGTGTCTTGTAACAATCAATTATTTATCACCACATGTGTTCCACTTCTGTGTTTTTTTTTTTTTTTGTAGGATCTGAAGTAATGAATTGGGACTGAGGGGGGGGGATATCAGTGCTTACGTAATTAATGGTTTGAATGTGAGAGATGATTGAGCTAGCTTGCTTTTGCAAATGGTGGCGTTAAGTGGAACCATGATCATTTGTTTTGTTTAATAGTGATTCGGACATTAGGTGGTTGGCCTCGAATGCTGTAATGGGTTAGATCCAAGGTGTGATTCTTAGGTATAATGTCGTATGTGTTTCGAAGGCATAAATAATGATGACGCGGAAGAAACTGCTTTTCAAAGAGGTGTATTTATTTCCTTTAAAACAAGTATAATCTGGCATTTTCATGTTTTCCCCCTATTTAATAGGGGGGGGGGAATCTGAAAAAATTTTTTTTAATTTAAATTAATTTAATTTTAATTTTAATTAGAAAACCAATTAGATTTACGACGGATATACAGTGAAGATCGTTTGAGACGAATCTGAGGGAACTGAAATATTATTTCGTGTTAAAAGATATTGCCATATATTCAATGAAATTAAGTTAATTAGAGTACATTTTATTCTCATAGATATGAATATATGCATGTATTTAATGAAAATCAATGAAACAAAAACATTCACAATGAAATTTAATATAATACTTTCAAGGGTTTGAAAAACAAACATTTATTGAAAGTTTGGGAAATGATCTGATATTTTTCGTTGCATTGTCTTTTTTTAGCGTCAAATTGTTCTATGCCGTCCATTTTGTTATTCATTTCACCATTGGAATGTGCGTCTAAATAACCGCGCGGACATTTCATGACGTTCCTTATTTCAGATGACGTGGGAACAGGAGCTACACATTATTCATTTCATTTCGTTCGAACAAACTCCAAAATGTCTTTGTTTGCCATAAGTGGACACATTATCATCATCTGCTGCAACGAATTCTTCCAATGATACAGTAGGGCTGTCCAATAATACAGAAAAATAACGTAAAGCCACCTCTCTCTTTCATTTATATATAACACAACACCCCCTCTTAAATCCCTGGTGTTTTTCGCATTTTGTTATTGTTTCTTATGACACCTGATCTGGACTGCGTCAGATCCAGGCCAACGAAATTCATCATGGCAAGGGGCTAGATGTACGCCTGTGTTGACCGTAGCCTTGAGCACCATTCAGGTGACAATACGATTAATCTCGGTTCCACCCCAATTTTGAGGGGCCTCCCACCTCTTTTTCCATTCCAACAACCTCACGAGAGGACTTGCGGCTCTCGGTTATTTAGAGTACCCCATGCCGCAAAGGCACTATACATTTACAAACATCCATGCCTTCTCCGGAATTCGAACCCAGGCCCTACGGCACCGCAGTCAGCGTCGCTAACCAGTATACCGGATAGTCAGCCTTAAAAGTTTAATTCACGAATGACATTATTTAATTTACATTTAAGTGTTTACTAATCTTTTGCCAAGGCACTCCTGTTTAGACAAATATTATTTAATTCGTTGTCAAATAATGGCCGCTCAAGCCAAGTGAGTTAGTACACAAATAGAAATGTAATAAAATTATGGAACATTAAATTTGAAAAATAATTAATTTTTAAGAGGAATTTCATTATTTTATATTAAGGCATTTGCAATTTACTATATTTTGTATTTGTAGTCAGCGTCGCTAAATACTATACCGGATGGGCGACCCCGCATTTTGTTCATTCCCCCCAAAAAAATCTTTCCGTGTTAAGCGATTTTCGCTTCTTGCTAAGTGAAAAAAATGCATGAAAATACATAGAGTTTGTCGGGAATGTTGTAATATTTCGTGTTAAAGGATATTTCGTCTTAAGTGTTTTCGTGTTGAACGTATTTTTAGTATTTGTATTTGTCAATGATTTTAGCGTATTTTTATTGAAGATGTTGTATATTTTTTGAAGGTAAGTATGTCCGTTATACTTTTTTAAATGGATTAATACATTTTTATACGTTTAGTGACGTCTGAGAACTTCTTTAGGCCCTGAGCCCCAATTAAAAAGTAGGCCCCATGTTTAGAAAATAGATGGCGCTGTTTTAACAATGATGTGCAATTGTGTCTCCAATAGAGCGGGAGAGAGATATGCATGAAGGGAGAGAGGGAAAGAGAGAGAAAAACATATGAGAGAGTTTGAGAGTAGCCAGTGAGATTGATATGAGTTGTGAGGTAGTTAAGCTTTAGTAGTTGTAAAAATAAAGTTATTTGTTATTAAAAAGGGTAAGTTAGTTTAGATTGTACCACTGTACCCCACTACGAAACTTTTTAGTAGTTAGTATAGCATAAGTTTTCAAAATCTTGAACAAAAGGTAACCCATAACAGATAAATGTGAGTGACTCATAATCTCACAAACCGACTCAACATAGAGCTAAATATAGACAATAGTGGTAACATAATAAAAGAGCCTTGCCATTGTTGCCAGTTGGCTTTCGCTAGAAATGCCCATTTTTTTAGAGAATATGTCCAGAAATCAGTGGCGTAACGGAGAATATTAGGCCCCCCCCCTGCAAACTCAGGTTTTGGGCCCCAAGCCTAAATTCTTACTTTGATTCAGTCAAGCTTTGGGCTCCCTAGAGTCCCTGCTCCCTCTCCGCAATGCGGGGGTTTACATTACGCCACTGCGCCAGGAATAACATTTGACGATTAAAATTTGAATGGATCAGAATTTTCTTGAGACCAAATCGAGAACGAGGCAAGGCCACCTTCGAGGCCCCTGTATATGATGGCTGTTACTACATGATGACCAATTTGTCCCAATGATCTTTGGATGTTTTATCTTTGTTTTTCCTGTCGCAATATTGTACTAAGATAATTTTTCAACATTTTTTGCGTTTTACTATATATATAATTTTTATTTTACAAAAAATTTTCATTCTTTTTTTCTTATTATTATATTTTTTCTCTATATCGAAATCTGTTAATGTTGCGATTCTTAAACTTTCAATCACTGCGCCTCCCCCTCCCCGTTATGTATCAACCTGACATTGCAGACCACCCAAGATTTAGAAGACCCCTCCGTAAGTCCCAATACATGACTGAGAGGAACATTGAGGACCCTTTGAAACAAATACTGCCTTTTGTACTTTTACAGACTTTTTTAACACATTTTTTTCCCTTTAAGAAAACGGTTAACATGTTAATTTAATGAGGCAGAAAAAAATGCATTTGAGGGGGGGGGGGAAACCAGAATCAAAATATAAGTTTTAGTAGAGTTTATTTTTTATTAGAGGCAATTTAAAGGGGCACATTTTTTTAATTTTCCCACGAGGCCTTTCAGAATATGTAAAAGAGAGAAAGCTTAACACTACACGAGAGACCTTCGCAGCCCCCCCCCCAAAAAAAATCGCTGGAGATCCCCGGGGGTCCGTGGACCTTAGTTTAAGAGCCGCTGTATAAAAGTGTTGTGAGATGTGAAATTTGAATGGAAAAAGTCAATGAGATTGAGAACTAAAAATGTTAAATAAATACAATAATAGTTTTTGGTGTGTAGAATTGCTTTGAGAATAAATTATGGAATGATTCATATGCATTCAATTTCATTCATTCCTACTTCATGATTTTTTTTATTTTCCTGACAAATTATTGAATTGCTCAAAGAAAGAACTATTATTCGTTCAATATTATTCTGTTTTAGGAGCAAACCATTGGCTACACCACCGCACTGTCGGGAGGATGGCAGAATTCTAGGAGGCCCAAAGACTGACTGACGCCAAGCACATATTTCATCAATTTTTAAAGTAACAAAGGCACAACCTAACTTTGCAGGGGGGGGGGGCGAATGTTCTAAGTCACGCCACTTTAACAAACTTAGTGGAAAATTCAGAATAAAACACATGCAATGTTTTCAACCGTCGAATCTTGTCCAACTTTGCATAGAGAATTCAATAAATATCTGGAATGTGTTAAAAATTATTCAAAAATATTTCGCAGTTGATATGGGCCATATAACACATAAAAGCTGTGTTTCATGTAACAGATAATCTGGGTTATAAATATGCTATTAACATTTCTCTGGTATTTAAAGTAAGAAAACCTTCTTTGCATATAACCATTTGCCAATTGCAACCTGATTTATCTCGCATTCTTCATCATATGGAAAAATGTGCTCTGGTATCTTTATTTATACATAGAAGAGAGCATCGCAATCCAGCACGTGATGCTGTGATATATTTAATTAAATTTAAGACATTAGTGGTTTGCTAATAAAATATTCGGGATATCTAATCCAAAAGAAAGAAAGAAGGGAAAAAATTCCACACAAAGGAATCCATTATCTTGTGAAAAGAAATATTTCGCAGCACACGGAACAGGATGGCAACAAATCTTAACTTATTTACCACAGAGTTGCGACGGACGAATGGCAACCTTGAAAACCAAACCGACCCGCATGCTAACGAGCTTCGTTCTCATCTAAGAAATTAATATTCATGGCTGGTAATCCACTCATTACGGTGAAAGCTGCTATCCATCAAAGTTGTTGACATGCCATCTCTGAAGTGGACATAGGATGGGTTTCTACTTTCTCTCTCTTGCTGTGTCGGGTTTCGTAACATGGGCCGATATTTTTTGAGAAAAGATCAAATGTACAAGGATATATACACTTTATATTATTTAAGCTATATAACTGTGTAGGGATGGTGAGAATGTGAAACCACATGATCGTCGTCGAGTGATTACTGTAATCCAATGCGGTTTATGTGTTGTTTTATTTTATGCGCGAAGTGATTGGTAATGCTCGTGTCTGATTTCTCGAAATTATTGATTGAATTGTCGATTGGATATTTCAGTAGAGTCGCTCGTAGTAATTGAAAAGCATCTTGTGTTTAGGTTACAAATAAAATAGCACAGATATATGGCTTAATAAAAAAAAACGTGAACCGTAAAATTCCATGTATAACGCGCACTTTTAACACAACAAAAATCAGATCGAAATTTATGGGTGTGCGTTTTTCGCCGATTAAAGAAATGAGGGCTTTAAAAATAAAAAGAGAAGATGAGCAAAGAAAAAGTTAGACTTCCAAATCGATCGAAATATTGTTTGTTCAAAAGAAATGATATTCCTAATGAACTTAAAGGTTGTGGTTTAAGAAAACATATTTTTTTTTCTGAAACTTGGAGAATCATACCGGAATAAATGACTTGAGAGAGAGAAAACATAAGAACATTGTGTATGAACATACCTAAATACTGAAAATTGCAACTTGAGTCTATACGGCGGTGCGCTTCCTTCGCCTGATTTTACGGTAATCATTAAGAGCAAATAATATAAGACGAAAATTTTTTGGCTCTAAGCCTTTGTTGCCAAATCTATAAATTCGACTTCGGGTTCTTTTAAAGGTCAAGTAAAATGAAAGGTAAGTAAGCTCCAAAGAGGTGGATTTGATACCGCACTGAGCCCCGACTTCCAAAGAGCCCTTAAAACCCCAATCTGTACACTTTTTTTAAACTTTACTCTTCCTCCCCCCCCCCTCCTTTTCATTCAAATTTATAATAGTTTATTACTTATTCAGTTAAAGATGTTATCTTTAAATTCACATGAATGCAAATTCCGATAAAAGTTTATTCAATGTAATTCAACTTTTCTTGCAAAGGATGGACAAATTATACACTTATACGTAAAATTTTGCACAAAAAATATCATAAATAATTTTAGCTATAAATTTTTATAGTAATATTTTTTAGAATTTTGTGGAATACTGAGTTTTATGATATCCTTTGCAATATGAGGCGACTAGTCTATTGTTAATAATAATTAGATATACATTTTTAGTTCAAAAATGAAAAAAAACAATGATAAAATTTTAGGATTTTTTTTTGAAATATGTATTGTAAATAAATGAATACAATTAATTTTGCGCTCGAAAAGTGTTCAGTACTGACATTGTGTTAGCTGAAAAGGGAAAGACTTTAATTTAATTTAATCTAGTTAGAAAATAATATTATTATTTTTTTTTTGAAATATACATTTTGTATGTATTTTTTGATTTAAAAAAATAATTACTTGATTTTATTTCAAAAATTAAATTAAAAAAAAATTGCGATAACACCAAGATAGACCACCAAGCCATTATAGCCTTAAAAATATCTCAAAGCCAGTAACTTGACCTTCAAGTTGTATTTTATATTATTGATCTACAGAGAGATCGTTGCTCATTCGAAGATAAAAGGTGTTTCAAGTAATTTAAAAACCATCTGCCGTCTGTTAAAACGTATCCACGTTAAACAATTCTTTTCAATATCTCTATTTCAAAGACATTACCCACAAAAAATACGTTACAATACGATTTATTAGTTGCTAATTCGGTTTTTTATTGTTTCCAAGTACTGATAGCTCGTTCATGGCAAGTTGAACTTAGGCAAGCACCCAAAAGAAAAACTAATTCACTAAAGCGCTTTTAAATAAAGTTAAAATTCTATTGTAAAAGAACAATAACACTTCATCAAATCCAGCGAGGTTTGAACAGTGGATCGTAAAAACTGAAATGTAAGTGTTCTCTCTCTTCGAAAATGTGAAGCAGATGAGAGAAGAGTCTTCGGGACGTTGAACTGGTTATTTCCCGCCACTAGAATTTTTCCATTGTTTGCCGAAAGAACCAACGTTCCAAAACACGTGTTTTTATGATGGAAATGCAGAAAATTGTATGTGGTACAAGGTCTACTTGATGTGCTCTCTCAATGCAATGTGTGTGCTTTTTTTGTGAAAATTTATTTCGGCCTTGGTGTTGACAGGATTTACGGGAGCCAAAGGTTTGTTTACGCTGGGTTTTCTTCCAAGAAAAGCACAAAATAGAATTTTCTTCTCTCTTTTTTTTTTTTTAGCTGGCGTTTTCAGTTGTGTTGAAAGGTTGAATTGGAACCGCATCCGGTGAAAAGTGTATATAATATAGTATTCAAATTTTCGTTTCGTTGACGAAAAAGAAAATATCTCGTACATTTTTCTGAATTAATATTTTCGCATCTATTGCATGTGATGATAAAAAGCATGAGAAAAGAACTCATGAAAATAAAAAATAACACAGGTACGATTCACGCAACAAAAGCCCACACTATCCCTCAGTGTTCAGTGAACTCTTTATGTTAAAAATACATTAAAAATTAGTTTTGAGTGTCACAATTAGTGATTGCAGTACCGGGATACCGAATACCGGTATTTTGCGCCATTTGTACAATTTTGTAATACCGGTATTCAAAATTTTAAAAACAGTTTATTCTGCACTTACTAGAAAATTTTTTGTCTCCACTATATGTTCAGGGATCGCCGAAAAAGCAAAATAGTATACGCTTTTGTTTTCGTGTTTCCCTAACGGGTGAAATTAATTAGACCGTGAATACAAAGTTGCATCGTACAATCAAGAGAAGTGAAAAAATAAGTGAATCATCCAAGGAGGCGTGCTAAAACTATCCTATTATAGCCTGCACACGCGCAGTATTCGTAGTCTGATATTCGTATCTGTGAAAACGAGGTTGTAGTTGTGAAGAAAGTGCGTAATATTTCGATATTTTTTAAATTGGTGAGTTTGTAATTCACATTGCATTTGCATATCACACAGTAGAATTGATGTTGTTGTCGTGTCCTTCCCTGTGGGAAGGAATGAAAGTTGTCATTGCCTGTGAGACACACACGTTGGACTTCTTAACGATAGATGACGACACCGCCTATCTCCACCTCCACAATTTTGGCATGGAACTGAAGGGGAGGGAAATATTCTCCAGCCCCCTGCACTCGTGGTTTCTGCTGCGACCGCCCACAAGACTTTCGGACCCACTGATTTAACGAGCACGTACTCCGTCTATACTCGGTGGTATTTAGTGGCATCGGGCATCGAACCCAGGCCCTCCGGTCTGGAGTCCGATACTCTAACCACTAGGCTACCTACGGCCCCGGTACAATTGATGCATTATGTTTTTTAAGATCACAGTTCAAAAATTTGCAACAGTACCACAGACTTAATAGTGATATTTCCACATTTTTGTGATTTTCATAAATAAGATGTTCATTTACTTTTTTGTGATTCTTTATATACTGTTATAATTTATAAGTTACAAATTATTTTTTGCGACATTTACACTGTCTAATAAAACTGGCAAATAAAACAAAGAAACGCCTGTGTTTTCTTTATTTTTCTAAACTTTCTACTACCGGTATTAAAACCGGTATCCCGGTATTAAGATCTAAAAAATACCAAATATCGGTATTGAACTTTTGGTCCAACGTTGCAATCTCTAGTCACAATACCATTGGTCGAGGTAAAACTTATAAAATTGTCAACAAAGGAAGATTACAGTTCCATTCCATAGCAGTGGCGTCACTAGAGTTGGTGACACCCTGTGTGACACTTGAAGGTGTCACCTCTTCTTTCTGACTTTTTACTTTTTCCGAGTCACATCGTAATGAATTCTTTTAATTTTTCTCACAATGATTACAGGCCGCGGAAAGCCAAGGGTAACGGTTACGAACTCATGGTTGTCGTGCCATGAGTTCGAGCCGGAGTTCCATTTAAGACCGATTGTGTGGATGGGTTGATACATGTTAAAATGTATCATGGCTCAAAGTTCTCCCGCTGGCGTTGTGTGGTAGTTTGGAGAGGGGTGCCAGCTCTAGTGTCATCCTCGTCACTTAGCCGATGTTTTAAGTTTCGAGATGCGTCTCGAACAGCCCTCGATTTGCTTTATAGTGTGACGGAAATATGAAAACTCCCTCACTTACTATCATTAAAATAATTTGTAATTATAATATTGAACGCTTCAAAATTGCTTATTTGTCGTAACTTTCTTCATGGATTTTGTGAGATTCAATGTTCACCAAGTATGGGCTAATTCAAAATGAAATGCATCTGTTAAAAGATAATTCTTTCATTCCTGTTACTTATTCGTGTCCCTATTGGAGAGTGGGTGCCAGCTCAAACTTCTTCCTCGTCACTTGACCGTCGTTCAGATTTAAAAATTCCGTCTCTAGTATAGTCTTCGTATCTCTCTCAAATTAAAATCAACCAGTATCCGTGTCTTTATATCGCCACCGATCAAATATCATTACAGTGGCGTAACGGAGAATATTATAGCCTTACGGCCCCCTGCAAAGTCAGATCTTTTACCCCAAGACAGATCTTACAAAGGATTGCAAGCCATAAGCTTTGGGCCCCTAGAATCCTGCCCCCCCCCAGCGATGCAGGGGTATACGTTACGCCACTGTATCGTTAATGAAATAATTCGTAAAATACTAAATAAAGAATAAATGACCTGAAAGAAAATTTTTTGCATGCTTGGGGATCATTATTATTATTTTCCAAAGTGTACAAAAATGACTTTCTACAAAAAAATTCTTGCCGCCCATCCGGTATTGTGATTAGTGATGCTGACTGCGATGCCGAGGGCCTGGGTTCGAATCCCGGAGAAGGCATGGAGGTTTGTGTTGTAATCCTTCCTTTGTGTTGTAAGCGCCCGTGTGATACATTGTGTGGTGCACGAGGTTTATAAATGTCCTCAATAAAAAAGAAATTAAAAAAATTTGGTTTTACTTTTTAATATTAGATTGAAATTGTTTCAGATCTTAATCCTGATTCAGTTCTTCAAGAAAGAAAGCTGAAGATACACAGTATCTTTTCAAGATTTCAGACTGACTGATTGAATTGTTATTAACTGCTCTCTTAGAAACAACACTGTAGTATCATCTCATGATACACCCTAGCTGTATCATCTCTTACATAGTTATATAGATTTCGGAACATTGAGTTATACATCCTGTCAATTGCCATGATGTTATGAAATATAGTACCAAACATTTTGCCCAAAAACATTGTGCTCAATGTATATGTATATGAGTGCATAGCGCTCTCCAGCGCTTATAGTACATCAGCATATTCCTAGACTCCAACGAGGGAGGAGTTCCGTAGAGTAATAAACATATACAGAAGCTTGAGAGCTAATGCTGAAGAGACCTTGAACATTTGAGTGTATATTAGAGTATGAAAAACCACTTAGCTATCATACTGCATAATACCTCAAAATATCAATTTACATGTGATAATTTTCATTTCTGTAAGTATTAATATCATCACTGATAACAGATATATAATCTTTTGCGTACAATTAAAAATTAATTCTTCAGACAAAATTTAATTAACTAAACCAAGAACTCAATTAAAATTTAATTCTTACATGAAAAAACATCTTCAAGAAATAATATCTGGAAAATAATTTCCAGAAATCGACTAAAGATACAACTGTCCTGGAGCTAAGTGCTACCATTTGATGACTCATCCATGATATTTAACTGCTTATTGATTACTTTCACTAACTAAAACTACAATCGATGTTCTACTCAACTAAATACCCTTATGATGAATACTTATAACTGATTTACATACGTTTTTCGCATTGCCTTAAGCTCTGAAGCTACTTACAATTAAACAGCATCTCGTTTTTGTTCCAAGCCAAAAGTATTTTTCTATCCATACGTGACTACACAAGTGGGATAATGAAATAATAAAAAAGGTTATCTATCAAGTGGGTTAATGTCTCCCTTTGACGTCACATTTGCACACGGGACTCTTGGGCAAACGCTGTTTCAGAGAGATCTATCTTATCACCAGAGTTAACACTTTAACCTCCACTTCAGAATTCATTAAAGGCCAGGGTCGGGCTTAATCGTAAACAGAGAGAAGTGAAAAATAATCTTTTATCGTTCCTTTTCTTTTTCACTTCCAGATAAAACTGAGGAGCTTGGTATCTGAAGAAGGGATTCTTCACCAGGTGTATGCGGAGTTTTTCGGGAAGTTCTACAATTTGGCGAAAAATTGCTAACTATTTATTTTAAAATTGACAACTAATTACGTCTAATATCTTCTCTTATTATAATTGTAAACCATATGTCGCAATAAGATTCATTGTTGCTCAATGGCGTAACGGAGAACATTTGGGCCCCCTGCAAAGTCAAGTTTTGGGCCTCCCAGTTGGATTTTACAAAACGGCAATCAGATTTTGGGCCCCCTACAACCTTGGCCCCTCCGCAATGCGGAGGTGTACGTTACGCCACTGTTGTTGCTTTAAGTCAGTAGTTCTTAAACTGTGGTCCGTGGATCTCCAGGGGCCCCAAGCCAGTGGCGTAACGAAATATATTAGGGTCCCCTTGTAAAGTCAGGTTTTTGACCCCAAGCCGGCTCTTACAAAGGGCTCATTCGTGGCATCAGTCAGGCTTTGAGGCCCCTAGAATTCAGCCCCCCCCCGCGATTGGGGGTGTACGTTACGCCACTGTCCCCAGCGCCATTCTAGGGCATCCGCGAAGGTCTCTCATTTGATGTTAAAGATGTACCTCTTTTAAAGATTCTGAAAGACCTCGTGGAAAAATTGAAAGATGTGCTATCTTATGTTAGACTAGATCACTAAATTGTCCCCAATGAAAAAGCTCTACCAAAAAATGTATATCGATCAAGAATATTAATTAGTTTTTTTTTTATTATTGTTTGTAACCACATAGCCATCACTACCAATCCAATATTTTAAAAATATCCTGTTTCCTTAAAGGAAAAAAAGGTTTAAAAAAGTCTGTAGAAAAGTAACAGATTTAGGATTTTTTATTTGTGTGTGTGTGGTGAAGACGAGAATTTTTCATTAAAGGCAGGAATTTAGATTCTTGAAAATATTCGATAAGGAACAGGGAATGGCTAAAAATGTGCGATTTGTTGCTTGAGAAGAAATGAAAATGGAAAGACAATCCAAAAAAGCTGATATTATATCTGTACCCATTGCAATGTAAGACCTAGAATTACAATCATGCTTCAAATTTTGTGTGTGCATATATATATAACGATGATGACGATTTTGTAAATATGACGAATTTGGGCGAATATTTTGATAGCGTGGCCGGTGTTGGTTTTTACAGGTAGACTTGGTCGAGGGATAGCTATGTCTTCAAAGAATACTGCTTCATTGTAGGGGTTTCATCTTTCGTTTATTGAACATCACCAAAAAACAAGTGCAATCACATTAAAATAATTTACGGAGTTTCACACACACAAAGCAGAAAGCAACACTTAGCAGCGACGCGGACACATAGTCCACAAAACAGACAAAGCACAAGAGAGCAACCGATGGCTCCGAGCTTTTTATACTGGCGGTGAAGGACGTACGACTCTTTTTGTAACAGGAGTCGAGATTGGATGCAAATGCGCGCGAACAATAAGATTAAGATTATAACGGTCTTGTGCCAAAGGATTAGGAAATAATTTAACGGGGTAAAGTTAAAGAGTTAGAAGAAGTCATTACCATATATATATGCACACACACACCAAATCCTCAACCATTTGAAAAAGAGGTACGAACACACACACACATGAAATTTTTTAATAAGAATACGAGAAATTCTTTTAAGATATATAAAACATTCTTCGTAGCACATGCAGAGTGTACTTATAAAAAGCAAACATTTAGGGTATTTTGTGTTCCACAATTACAAAATAAAATTTTGGTGAAAACTTGAAAATTAAAATATAGTTCTTCTATTTTTTCGCATTCAGTTAAGAATTATGCTTAGTTACATGCATTATAAAAAAATGTGCCTTTTTTGGAACATTTTGGACAAAAAAAATTGACCGCTTAAGGGGTTAAGTGAGCAGTTAAGAAACGTATATCAGGAAAAAATATTATTCTGCTAAATTGATAAGTTTTTAATTGTTAGTTACCAAACTAGTTAGGTTAAGAAAAATAAGGCTAGGCAAAAAAAAAGTAAGAGAAAAAAAGTATTGGGTATTTTTCTATATGTGTAAGGGACAGAGATTAAAAACAAACTAAAAATAAAGAAAAAGGGAAAACCTTTACTTAAAAAATATTTATTTTATTGTAAGCTTAGTTTTTTATAGTATTAATGTCACGCTAAATTTGCATGTAAGTAAGTTTATTTTTAGTCACGCTCTTGCGGCGAGAAAAGCAGTAGGTTAGATATAGATCGATCACTCAAACTTGGCGTATGCTTAATGTCACGTGGCAACCAAATTTACTTCAAATTTATTTTCGACTAGCCGTTATCTACCCACTTTGCTGGGTATTTTATGACATTATTAGAAAATATATTGTTTTTAGGTTATTGTTAACTAAGTCTTAGGTGTTAAGGTTTCGATTTTATTGTAAAACATTCTTACGGCCCAAGCCTCTTGATTTAAAATGGACACAATTTGAATTTTTAAAACGGAATCATAATTTTATCATTTAAGTTCCTTATGGAGTCGATTAACGCACACCTCATTTTTTGCGGATCTCTACTCAACAAAAGAAATGTGCTTGTCAAGTTTCAAGCCAGCAGGTCTAAGTGCTTGAAATTTTTATCGATGACGTCTCCGTAACTCCCTTTCTGAGTCGATTTCCACAAAATACGTTCTTGGCGTAACTCTGCTTTGTAAAAGAATCATGTTTGCCAAATTTCTAGTCTGTTGGTGCAATAGTTTAAAAACGGAAATTTTCGTCTATATCCTCCCCACTGGGAAATCAATTTTCAAAAATCGCTTCTTAGCGGATCTTTTCTCAACGAAAGGAACGCGTTTGCCAGATTTCAAGTCAATGGTGTAATAGTTCAAAATGGTAATTTTTGTCTATAAAGCTAGCCCCTCTCCCCCATACTCTTTGAGAGCCTATGTTTGCGGAACTTCTTCTCAGAGAAGGATTTTTATTTTTTTGACTGTTTTCCAAACTACATTAGAACCAGAAGCATTGGACTGCAACTATATGCGCATTCTACATACCATCTAACAACTAAAAACAAACTACATTCTAACAAATGTCTGGCTCAATGCCAAGAGAAAAGAGTGCCATCTAGGGACATCACATAGGAAGTAAATTACAATTTGCGGATGTAATATCGACAACTAAGTGGAGAAATCTTTTTCAATTTTTAAGTTGAAAAAGACGCCCAGACGAGGTAGTGGTTAGTGACTTCTACTCCCAGGGCCTGGGTTCAAATCCCGAAGAAGACATGGATGTTTTTGAATGTACAGTGTCTGTGTGGTATGGCAGTGACGTAACGGAGAATATTAGAGCTCCCTCCCTGCAAACTCAGGTTTTGGGCCCCAAGCCCAAATATTTACTTAGTGTCATACAGGCTTTGGGGCCCCTAGAGTCCCTGCTCCGCAATGCGGGGGTGTACGTTACGTCACTGCGGCATGGGGACAGTGTAAATGTTCGTCGAGCCAAGAATCCTCACGAGAGGTTGGTGGTAGGGGGAGAGGGAAGAGAGACCACCTCGGAACATTTCTTGCGTATTCTACCACAAAACTTTGGTGAAACGGAACCCAAATGTACTGTCCCCTGCGTAGTCCTCAAGGGCTGCATCCAAAAATGACAAGTTCTGGCCTCTTGTTGCGATGTATTTCATGGGCCTCAATCATTTGGCATTAGTAACAAGTTAAGTGAGTGAATATTTACGGCGCACTATTCATCTACCCGGGGGCTTTTGGCGGCGAACCTCGTAAATTTGAACCGAGGACGATACCTGAGCTGACATCTTCCTCTCCTAATTACCACACCAACGGGAGAACGTTTGAGCTCTCGACAGATTTGACGTGCATCGCTCACCTTAACCGTGGGTCTTCAGCGGTACTGGGCTCGAACTCATGACATGCCGGTTAGGAGTCCATTACCTTGACCACTAGGCTACTGCAGCCACAGTAACAAGTTGAAAGGGAGAGGAATAAAAAGCAAAAGGGTTTCCATCCTTATTGACCCTTCAAGTCTAAATTCGTGAAAGGAACTCGATCACGTGACTGAAGTCATAAATCACATGACCCACCTCTTCTCTTTTGGCAAGTAACAAGTTATAATCCATTTACGCTCGATTTTAAAATGCATTGAACAGTCACGAAAATCAATCGGTTATAAGCGAAAATGTTAATAAGAAGGGAAAAAAAGGTTAACAAAAATGAAAACAATGTCTTTACCGGATGTAAAGGGCTGATAATTAAGCAAAATAAATATCTAAACACCTATTTATAATTCCAAGGAAAGCAATTGGAGGCTGCGATTGATGGATAGTTGAAGGGCTTTGGTGTTCTAGTCCATCCCGTGTGTGTAGTTCTCGATCACATGTCGATATCCGTCTTAGTTCGTGATGCACAAGAAGTCACACTGCAGGGTGGAAAACGTGCCACTGTTTGTTCAACGATTGCTGTCAGGAATTTTTATCCTTGAAACAAACATGAGCAGGATAAGTTATGATTGTATGCAAAGAGATCGATGGAAGGTGACCACGCACGCTGGTGTCAAATAAGGGAATTGGTTGCCGCCGTGTGTAAGGATTGTTTTCTTTGTATAACACATTCTGTATTCTCTTTTCTTTGTGGGCTTGTATTCGCAATTATAGTTATAAACTTCCAAATATAAATGTTAGTAAGAAGTTGTTGCGTACTTTCCAGGTCAAATGAGCTCTCGTTTGGCCTGAATGAAATTTAAAGAAAAATTGACCCAAAATCCATTATTATTGTAATAAAAAGTTTCTAAAGCACATGAACTCTGTTAAAATTACTTTAAAAATATTAAAAAATGTTTTTTTATTTTTGATCGAAAAATTATTCTCGCGTATATTTCATATTGAAATATTTTTGGTATCTCTTTTCCTGATAGTATATAGAAAATCTTGTTACTCTTTCTCATATGCCATAAATTGTTTCATCAGTAACTCGATAATAACTTGATATGACTTAATATTCAGTTATTAGAATAGAAGAACGACTGATTTTATTTGTCCTCAAGAACAGACACATGAAAAGAATATTTGTAAAAAAAATTGTTGTTCAAAAAAATATTTGTTTAAAACTCCAAAAAAAGACTACACTTAGTACTTCAAGTTTAAACAAACTGAAATAAACAGTTACGTGCTAATATTTACTAATGGGGTTTCAAACCCCGGGCTTGGCAAGGTCGATCCAGCTTTTCATCCCTTCAGTGTATCGATAAATGAGTGCCATGCTTGCTTGGGAACTAAACACTGAGGGTTTCACGTCAGACTGACTATCTTACCGGAACATCTGCTCCCACCTCAGCACCCAAGATCACGAAAACTGAGTTGGGCATAGTAGGCCTTGACCCTCATCGGCTGTTGCGCCACTGAGCTTAGTTTAGAAAGAAACTTCGTGTTCCTGAAAGGGTTAACAAGGAGTTTAGGTAGGGCAATTAATACTTATCCTGTGTTACTCAGAAATTCATTTCAAAATTGAACCAGATTCTGCTCTACTATTGGACGAAAAAATTTGATGTAATACTCTCTGAAGATATCACAAAGAGGTAAAATTAATTTGCGTGTACGACTAATATTGTTATTGTTTATGCCACCTGATCGACAGTAACATCAGATCAAGGTCCACGAAAATCATCGCGTCTAAGGGCCACATTTTCACGCCTGTCGTTAGCGTTAGCGTCATGCCGGTAAAAAAACCGATTTTGCTCGGTTCCACCTCAATTTTGAGGGAGAACCGAATTTTGAACCTCACGAGAGGACTTGCGGCTTGACGGCTATTTAGAGTATTCCCTCTTGCCGCGAAGGCACTATACATTTACAAGTATCCTTCGAACCCAGGCCCTCCGGCACCGCAGTCAGCTTCACTAACTTCTATAGCGAATGGGTGACACGATTAACATTAAATGTTATTGGGAGCTAACAATATAATTCTTTAATTCTTCCTGCAACTGCACGTCACTTGACCGTGGTTCCAAATTGCGAGCTCCGTTGTCAGTCACCCTCATTTTAGCTTCAAAACGCGACATCAATAAACACAACGAACCAACACAACTACTAAACGTTTTCTGACGTAAAATATAACTTGAAAGCATGTTTGTATACAAACCCAAACACTCACCTGAAGGTGTCACCTATCAGATAAGTGGTTCATCATTGTTTTGTTCAGTGAATGTCATTGATGTAATGCGATTGCATAAAAACCTTTTTCTGAATAGAAAACTGCAATCTTCAGTCCTTGAATTACAGACAAAAAAAACAACATTTTAATTGCCGCACGAACTGCAAATTAACCTGTGACATCCACTCGATTTACATTCTACGCTCTCGTATCGGGAAAGGAAGTGAAATAAAAAAAAGTTCCATTAATGAACAAGCCTTCCTTTTTTTTTCTCTCGGAACATGCAACACCCAAATTCGAAAGGCTAAAATTACCCCGCAACAACTCAACTCTTTCCAAGGTTATTAGAGTAATTATTCATGGTTATTGTTTATCATGGCTGGTTAGAAACAGGATCTCGTCACAAATCGATTTTACTTCAATGAAGTTAATTTAATGGCATCTTGTTGACCTTACATTTATAGTTGTGACCTAATTCGTTGGTTCTGTTTTATTGTTTCGGATTTTTAATAACGTGAAAAAACAAAAAGGTGGAACACTTTCGTCATCCTTTATGCGGCAGTTTCTTGAAGATGTTTACCTTCCGCAAATCGATGTGAGAGTAATCATGACGATATGTTTACAATGTTGTTGATATAATTACAAACAAGATTGTGTAAAT
>BMAO01014568.1:0-18902 GCA_019973975.1 Trichonephila clavata | reverse complement strand
AAAGCCGTGCTTTTCCCAAGGTCAACTATATGTAGCCTGTTCGCGTGTGCCCAATGCCCGAAATCTTCACATATTTGCACCTGACGGAAGAACATATAGTATAGTATATAGTAGCATCTAAAATAATATATTTTTTGAGCTCTTTTAAAGAGAATTGCTTATTAAACGTTGATACTTTCAACTTTTTAAAATTTTAATAGTTTAAATTATTGAATTTTTGTTTTTATTATTATAATAATAGTAGTTTCTCGCCGATCGTTACTGGGAGGCTAGAGACATGTTAGATTGATGAACTGCGGTTTTCAGCTATTTTGTTGTTGTTGTTGTTATTGTATTCTGTGTTTTCTTTTCTCTCTTTATACTTGCAGTAACTATTCATATAATCTGTCATTAGAAATTTTAAAAAAAAAACACATGTTTTCAAGCTTTTTAAACTAACCTCAATTTTAGAATTTTTAAATTTAAATGGTCCCAGTCAAGCAATAAAAAAATATTGCGCTTTATTTTACTTTTTTAATGATAATGATTATGACTTAATTTTTTAAAGAGAGCGAAGCGCGGCGTAACGCTAGAGGTTCATATATTACGAGGGTCGTCGCAAAGCCCTCGTGTAGATTCAATCTATTGCTACGTTAATATCATCACTCACTCTGAAACTAACCAAATAAAATTAATCATGTTTTTATTGGCTATTATCTACCAAAAAGTCTAAAATCTAAAGCTAATAGTTTTTAAATTTTTTCTTTGACCAAGGAACAAATCTTTAATCCGGCGTTAACTAAAACATCCATTTTTGTTGGAAAGGAGAAAAGTGATTTCTTAAGGCATTCTCTTTTCAACATTTTCATTTTGTAAAATTTTTCTGTTGATATATGTCGTCTTTAACAATAATACAATACTTTTTGATTTATATTCCAAGTTTTTGATAGTATATAATGCTTATTATCTTCCTTTGAAACATTGGGAAAAAACAAATTAATTTTAATATCTTCCATTGTATTTTAAAACAAATTCTATTTTAAATTTTACATCGATATTCGAAATATTTTAATTTCAATTATGGAAGTTGGTTTAATTATTGATATACAATTAAATCTTGCTGGAACACATAGGGTCTTATCTTTAGGATCGACTTATCCCTCATTTAATTTATCTGAAAGAAAAATACACAGCTCTCGCAAAGTGAATCGTTCAACAATTCCCTTGGATGGGAAAGAACACAAACATCATTTTCAGAAGTTTTTCTCACTTTTCTAAAGCCATATCAGCAGCGACATAGGAGTCACAGAGACATGGGAAACGACACATATATTGAATGCATGGAATGAAACGATCTGCAAAAGATTGTTATCTGCTGGTTTGAAATACGAAAAAAAACAGGAGAGGTTATTTATTAACCAGCACGGTTTGCGTGTTTTGAACCAGGGCTGGCTCTAGCAATTTTTCCGCCCCGGACAGAAATGAAAAATGCCGCCCCTCTCCCAAAGTAAAAAAAAAACTATTATTAAAAAAGATAAAAATTGTTCATAAATGCACACCTAAAAACTTGAATATTCTTTGCGAAGAAAAAGGGAGCTAACTGTACACACACACACACACATACACTGGTGTCCAAAAGTTAAGCATAATTGATAATTATGTGAATAAAGAAGGAACTGTAAATCAGAACGGCGGGAAACGTGATATGCGAGTGTAAAATGGTTATCAAATAAGGAAGCAAATCAAAAAAATAATAATAATTAATTTTATTATCCAAAGTAGCAGTTTGAAAGAAAACTGAGCATAGCAAGGATTCATACTTTAAAGAAAAAATGAAAGAAAACATTAAATAAAATACTGATGCTGCAGTTTAATAAGGCATGTGGTCACTTCTGACAGCCAGTCACGCTGCACAGCGATTTATCACACTTGCTATGACATGATGAATGAGTTGTGGGCTCGAACGGTTCCAAGCTCCTCTTCAGTTCTGTAACGGAGCTTGGTGGGTGCGAAAGGGCTGAAATTTGTCTCCCGAGCATATCCCATACATGCTCAATAGGATTTAAATCAGGTAAGTTCGAAGGCCACGACATGCGCTGGATGTTTTCCGTTTCAAGGAAGTCATCAATCTGCCCCGCTCGGTGACATGGCGCATTATCATTCATGAATATGAAGTCAGGACCGACATCACCTCAAAACAAGCGAACATAAGGCTCAAGAACTTCGTCTATGTATCTTTGATCACTCACAGACCCCGTGTCAAAGAAATGGAGGTCTGTGCGGCTGTCCATTATGATGCCTGCCCATACCATTACTCTCCTTGATGGAAAATGAAGTCTTTTCGTTATATTTCTTGGTTCAAAACGTGTTCCACGTTCTCTCAATATCGTTACCCACCGAGAATCACTACTTAGACTAAACCGGGACTCGTTAATGAACAACACATTGGCCGACTCTCCCACACTCCAATGCTGATGCTTCAAACTCCAGTTAAAACGAGCGTGTTTACGCGCAGACGTGAAGGGAATGCAAACTGCTGGTGTTCTGGCATACAGGCCAGCATGATTGAATCTCCTGTAAACCGTTTGTCGTGAAATTCGTATTCCTGTGGCGACTGTGAGCGCCGAATCCAGTGCTCTGGCAGTACTGCCCTTCTGACGTCGCGCACTTATTACCAGATATCGGTCTTGGCGAATGGTTGTGACTATTGGTTGACCTGATACTGGTTGTCGGGTAACATCTCCCGTTCTTTTAAATCTCTGCCACAGTCTTGAGATCACAGACTGGTCCACATTCAGAATTCGAGACACTTCGGTTTGTGATCGTGAGGATTCCTGCATTCCAACGATTCTTCCTTTCGTAAACATGTTCAATTGGCGTCTTTGTTCCATCATTCACTTTGTTTGATGGTTAACAACGTTCCTTCGCACAGCAGTTGCACGAAATTTATCTGAACTGCCTATGCTGCTTGAATCGGTTTCTCAGCGTTCCGACATGCGCCGGTGTTTCGCGCAGGAAGTAGTCGTCTGAAAAGTTTTGCATAAACACAATGTTTTTTCTTCACTCAATGAATATCCGCAAGAAATTTGGAATAATTTTACGAATCCATGGTTTTTCGCATTTTACTATTTATGCTTAACTTTTGGACACCAGTGTGTACATATACAAACTCAGTGCATATATATACACTGAGTTTGAAACATCAACATTAGAGTGTGGGATAGTGGGCCAATGTGATGTTCAGTGACGAGTCCCGGTTTAGTCTGAGTAGTGATTCTCGGTGGGTAACGATATGGAGAGAACGTGGAACACGTTTTGAACCAAGAAGCATAACGGAAAGACATCCTTTTTTCCATCAAGGGGAGTAATGGTATGGACAGGCATCATGATGGACGGCCGCACAGACCTCCATTTTTTGACACGGGGTCTGTGACTGCTCAAAGATACAGAGACGAAGTGCTTGAGCCTTATGTTCGCTTGTTCTGAGGTGATGTCGGTCCTGACTTCATATTCATGGATGATAATGTGCTATGTCACCGAGCGGTGCTAATTGATGACTTCCTTGAAACGGAAAACATTCAGCGCATGCCGTGGCCTGCGAACTCCTCTGATTTGAATGCTATCGAGCATGTATGGGATATGCTCGGGAGACAAATTTCAGCCCTTTCGCACCCACCAAGCTCCGTTACAGAACTGAAGAGAGCTCTCCAAGAGGCTTGGAACCGTTTGAGCCCACAACTCATTCATCATCTCATAGCAAGTATGGTAAATCGCTGTGCAGCGTGCCTGGCAGTCAGAGGTGACCACACGCGTTACTAAACTGCAGCATCAGTATTTTATTTAATGTTTTTTTTTTTTATAGTGTGAATCATTGATATGCTCAGTTTTCTTTCAAACTGCTACTTTGTATAATAAAATTAATTATTATCATTCTTTTGATTTGCTTTTTTTATTTCATAACCATTTTACACTCGCATATCACGTTTCCCGCCATTCTTATTTACAGTTCCTTCTTTATTCACATAATTATCAATTATGCTTAACTTTTGGACACCAGTGTATATATATATGTATATATATATATATTAAAACCTAAAACCTAAAAAATTACCGCTGTTTTTTTTCTGACTTTTAATTCTGAAAACTTTTTGATCAATTTGTTCAGCTATTTCATGATCAATAGCCAATGTACCTAAGCCATTTAATCTATCTTTAGGGTTTGTGAACTGTAAGAAATTTTTATTAATTTTAATTTTGAGAAATTAATATCTACACTTGTCACACTTATTAGCAAAGAAAATAAGATAAATGCAATAGCAAGATTTTGAGCAAATTCTAAAACAGAAGTAAATTTTAAAACTTCAGATGGGCTTTTTTTTTTTGCCTGTTAAAGCTGAAACTGACATTATCTCATCTTCTCAATCAAGCGCGTTTACATCCAATGATTCTGCATCGGTCAGCATCCTTTCTAAATTTTTACAGTTTTTAATTAATTAAAGTTTTAAGGGTATCTCTTAAATCATATATATTGTACAAAAATGAAAACAATTACTGTCAATACTCATTAAATTAAATCTGCCTTTCAAGGCATTAACTGCTTCGTCCAATGTAAAAAAATAAAACTCTATTTTGAATTTTAATTTAGGATATTCCATCGGATCATTTTGTGCTCATAATTAAAATTTACGTTTTTCCGTCGAAATTTGTGACGTGGCTACGTCGCCTCAAAGTTAGCAGAGATATCAATCTCGACTGCCAGTTCTTTTGCATCACAGTGCATTTTATGAAAATTCACATCCTTTAAAAAAATCTTTACAATTTCTTGAGTTTTCCATAGTAGATGGTACGTCGTAATATTTTATTTGCAATAGCTTGCATATTGTTTTTTAATGCAATTAAAGATTTTATACCAAATAATGATGGCCATAGGAACTTGAATTGTTAAGTAGAATTTAATAAACCAGTGGTCTCATCTCTTATATTGTTAATTTCAGCATTATTATAAAAACTAAGCATCATAAAAACCTCCCAATTGATAACGTAAGGGTTTAATAGCTTCTATTCAGCTTTCCCAGCTATTTATACTAAGTGGCTTTAAAGTTTTATGCCCTTTATACATTTTAATAATATAACTCCACGAAAAGTTGATGAAAAAAATTAATTTTTTGAACTATATCAAAAAAAGTACAGGCTTCTAAGGATGCTTTTGCCATGTCATTAACGACCAAATTTAAAAAGTGGCTACTACAGGGCACATAGATTGTTCGCGGATTTAACGTTCCTTTTTTAAATTGAGACCCTGATTTCTCTCCTTTCATATTCACTCTGTTATTGTAGGCCTGCCATCGCGTATCTAGTAAATTTAGCCCTAATTTTTTAAGTTCCTCAACTATTAAATTTTAAAGTTCTCTTCCAGTTAATCTTTCAACTGGAAGGAAACCAAAAAATCTCGCATTAGTTTTAACGATAACTTCGTTAGAATTAGATTTCTCAATACATGTATACCTTACCATAATGTCATTTGTTTGATCTTGCTGGCATCAGGGGCGCAATCTAAAATTATCGAATAATATATAGCTTGTTTAATTTTATGATTACTGTATATTTTAATATTCTCATATAAAAGATAAATTATCTCGTTCTGAATGTTTTTCTCTAGATAGTGTACTTTAAATTCTTCCTTAAACTTTTCCCAAATTTTCCATAACAAACAAAAAAAAAGATTTTTAAAATTTGGTCTAAATGCCGCCCCTAAAATTTGCCGATTTGTCCAACCCTAGAGCCGCCCCTGTTTGAACAAAATAATGGACAATACTACCCTATGCAGGTATCACTTCCAGAAATGGTCGTAAGTAGTTTGCTGGTAGTAGTGACTATAAATCATGGCAGACGTTTTCCCTTTCGAATGGGAAGAAATGCAAGAGAAGTCAGTTAAATGTTTAACCCCTATCCATTGGCTTTCCATCTTATTTTGCATCGACATTAAATCTTTATCTTAGATACTGTAGCTGGGTGTATAGTTTTGAATAAGGATATGAAATCCTCGTAAGAAATCCAGAAAAAAAAAGAAAGAAAAAAGAAAAACACGCGTGGGAAAAGCCAAAACAGTAAGGAGTAGAATCGCAGTACCACAATTATAGTAAATATGTCAAAAATATAGAAAGTTGTACGCATATTGCAGCCAGTAATACAAGTAGCACATTCAAAATACAAAAACTACAAAAAAAAATTAATTTGATTTTTTTTGCGTGAATGTTTAATATTTTTTCTAATGTGAAGGAGTTTAGTAATTATAATTCTTTCTGAATATTTATATGGAGTTGAAAAAAGAAAACAATACTTTTAAAACCTTTTTATATTTCAGTCTAAGAATTAAACGTAATGAATTAAATCTCTTCTATTTGAAGTCAATAGAGAATACCAGTATGTTGGATTTAAATGCACAAAAAAAGTGATGTATATATATTGTAAATCTATTTAACAGAAAGAATGGATTTGAGTTTGATCTCTAAGGAAAAACAAACTATAGAATGAATTTTATTGCAATTTCATTAAAATATTCTTTACTATCTAGATTAAAATAAAAATCTTGTCCGAAATCATAAAATTAAGATGTTAATTTTAATTAACATATTTAGTTTTCATGTTTGTTTTTATTCGATACTATTGAAACAACGAATTCAAAAACATTTGTTTTCCATTTTCTTGTTAATTAGTATTCCAAAGTGATAGTAGAAATTTTCCTGCTTTTTCCAACAATCTCTGATAACGAATTCTCCTCATTGTGAAACACAAATCAAACCTTCATAAAAAAATTTAAGAATGAAGTAAATTTGACAATTTTAATAAATATCATAATTGCCTAAAATTATTGCACTTTGAATTTTTATGCAACTTTCGCAACAAGCAATGCATTTAAAAAAAATTGAATTATTCTCAAATTATACATAATTCATTAACAAAAAAAAATGAAATAAATTATTTTAAATAATTAAAAAAGTATAATTGTATTAATTTCAATAATAAAATTTTAAAAAGTATTTAGCACACTAATGTGTATTTTTTGCTGTTGCTTTTTAAAGAAAAAAAAAGAAAGCAATAAAAATTTTTTAGAAATATTTCAAAAATTTCAATTAGTTATAGCTTTATTTTTAAGAATAACATTAAAACTGCATTTGTATTTGAAAAATAAACTTTGAAAAACGGAATACAAAGAACTATAACAATTGCATTTGGCTTTTCACCCTATTGTGAATGTGGTGTGGCCGTTAGAAGAATGGTTTACTATCTTCATTATCTCGTCTTCCCACTAAAACAATTTACAGAGAAAATATTATTTCCACTCATTAAATATTGATTGACATATTTTAAATTTAAACAAGTCTAAGAAATATAGATAATATTAGTCAAGAAAGTAGTTAATTTTAGGATTGCAATGTGGTTTAGATAATCAAGTTTATCCACTACGAGCTTGCCATACTTTGATATTAAAGAGAAAAAAATCTGTTTTGGAAATATTGAGTACCGATGATAAAAAATATTCTTTTTTTATAAAACCTGTCTTCAAAATAATCAAAACCTGCTTATAAAAATCGGCAATCCATACATAATTCAATTCAAGTGAATTATTGAAACAAAACAAAAAGAAACAATGTTAAAAAAAATGAAGAAATTTTATAAATTTTTTCACTGAAATAAAATTTTCAGTAAAAATATACATTCCTTGGGGGTATTTTATTTGCATATTTGTATAAATAAATTATTGATTTTTACCTTACAAATTATTACATGAAGGAATCAAAAATAGTTTTATCGTAAAAATGCTATATAAAAATAATAATATATAAATATATACATAAAATATATAGTTTGTAATAAATAAAGAAAATATACGAGAGAAAACATTTAAAAATTAAACTTTTTATTCAATACTATTTACTCAAACTTCTATGATTTTTAATTTCATATTTAAATAACAATAATTCCTAAATATAAAGAAAAATATCAACTGTTTCAAAAGAAAATTGGAAATTTTACTTATTTAAATAAATATAAATGTAAAGGAATTGTTTTATGAGCGCTTATAACTACAAAATTTCTACTATTTCAATCTCTTAATTTACACAAAAAAATATTATTCTAACACTGTTTCAATTTTTTAAAATAAATATAAGCCCAAAACTGACCTTAAAAATTAATTTTTTGTATGTATTCTGGTTAAAAAATGTAATTATATTTTGGACTATATTATATGTCGCGGAAGAACCGCACTTCTCACCACTTATTTCTAATTCAATTACTTCGTGCTGCTCTAACTTTGTAACAGTGATTCCCAAAGTGGTCTATGACGACCTCCAGGGGGTCTACGTCAGCCAAAAATTAATTTGGGGGTCTATGAGGTGTAAGTGGGGGTCTATGTGATACTGGCTCTCATTAAACTAGATCGTGATGTGTAAACTAGATTTTACGAATTTAACAGATTTATTTACTAAATTTAATGAGGTTAGTTTGCATTTACAAGGTGACAGCATAAATTTTATTAAAACAAGAAACATTTCAGCTTTCCTTTCCGGATTTAAGCTGAAGAAGTATAATACTGGAGGTCCCAAATTTTCTAAATTTGTCACAGACAATCTATCAAAGCGTTTTAATCTACATTCAACATTTAAATGCCTTTTATTCAGATTTTGAAACCAAATTTGAGAATGGTTTGACTATGGCAATACCACAGCAGCAATGAATTCATATGGTCATATTGAAAAAAAAAATGTCAAATTACAATAGGAACTAATAAGCACTAACGAAGATATTAAAGTTTAGAAACAAATGCCAGCAATTTTGGCTTTAAAAAGTCAAACGTGTTATTTGTCCCGACTTATTGAATATTGTGAGGAAGTTTTTCATTGCTTTTCCTAGAGTGAAGGAGTTTCAGAGTGGTTGCCAATCTCGAAAAAAAAAAAGAAAAGGAAACTGGAATTCTCTATATATACTAAAAGAGGAGATTTAAAATTAAACGGACAAGATTGATACCAAATGTTGAAAATTTTATGTTGTAGTGCTGGAGATTCATCCCTCCCATTAAAATAATTTGCTTCTTGTTTAATTAGTTTATTTAACAGTTTTATTTATTAATAAATTTAAATTTAATTAATTAAAAAGTATGCTTTTTAAATTTTAAGCACTATATTTCAATACAGTCAGAAATTTAATTCTTTTAAAGTAGAAGTAGTAGTACCAGCGATTAAAAAGAATTTAAGTTGATAAATTTGCAAAAATTCAATATTTATTGAGCAGGGGTCTACGAGACAAAAAAGTTTAGCAACCTCTGGTAACGTAAACTGGGGTAAGAAGATCTAATAGACGACAGCCTCATTTAAATGATACTCGCTCTGTTTGGCGTATTAGCGCATTTTGAAGTGTTTTAAAACCCCGGTTATTGAAGACTTCCTGTTTAAGGATAAGACTTAAAAAAATACACACGTTACTTACACGTAAAAAGCACGATCTCATTTTTTACAGTTCGATATTTTAAATTGTTCGGTTATTGAAGAATCATATTTCAATGCTCCTCCGAAGTATTTTTTGACAACTACTTTTGTATGAGTCTAATATAGTTCAGGTAATTAAAGCATTTGGAGTCACAAGTTTTACACTAATTGGCGTAATAATATTGTCTTGTGTGGCGGTTGTTGAGTGCTGCCGTCGCTAGATGACATTAGTAGGGTAGATGAACCATCAGAGCACCTAACGAAGAAAAACTGAGGACGTGAAGTGAAGTAAGTGGTCGAGAGAGTAGCAGGGACTCTTGTATTTATTCGTCTTCGTGTACGATGCTAATGTAAGCAACTCAGTTAGTTAAGCTATCTCGTGACCAGGAAAAAGTTACAATCTTGTAAATATCCAACCAACTAAAAATATAGATCATAACCTGCAAGGTAGCGAAAGACTTTTTATTGATGTTGTATTTTCGTACTATGTAATTTACCGAAGGGATCAGGACTTAGAGTTCGCAACTTTGTAATCTGCTTGCATCCACTTCCTGGCACGGTGAAAAATACGTTTTGAAGGTGAACAAACTTTTTTGGTGCTAGTTTTAAACCTTTCGATTAATATTTATATATTTTTTCTGCTCATGATGTGGGAAGAAGAGAGTGCAGCTACCACCAGCATTGAAGGAGTCTCCGTAAAACTACCGCCTTTTTGGAGAGCGAATCCACAGATTTGGTTCAGCCAAATGGAGAGCCAGTTTGTACCAGCGGGAATCGCGACGGAGATCACTAAATTAAACCACGTGGTTTCCGTGTTACAATCAGAATAAGATTATATATATATATACTTTTATTTTTTTTCTTTGGAACATGGATCGCCATGCGATCCTCAATCCCATACCTGAATGGTGAATATGGCCTGGAAAGTAGCAGAATATTGCTGGTTAGAAGGAGCCTCCTGATTGGTTGGTTGGGATGGTGTTGCCATCTGAGTGGCAGTGAGTAGGCATTGGATGACACAAGAGTAGTGGAGGTTCATGGTTTTTTATGGGTTGAAGGTTAAGATGGAGAACTTGTACGGTGTGGTTGGTGGGTGCAAATTATTGAGAGGCCTCTGTATTGGGTATACTAGGTGGTTATATCTGCCCGAGAACCAGTTAAAGAGCTTAGCTTTTTTTTATCCTGTAGTAAAGAAAGAAAAACAAAAACTCGAAGCGTACAGACACGGGGAAGGGGTGGAGCCCCTCCCCCGAAGAAAGGAGATAAACAAGAACTTTACTCGTCGAAGTGAGTCCGTTCTTGAGTGAAATACGTCACACTCAGCTGATTGCCAAGAGAGGGAAGAAGCTTTTACTGGAAAGTGGTAGAGGGGTGGAGCCTGAATCTGTCCTATTAATAGTGAAATTGCTATGAGTTCCTATTGCGGCGTGGAAGTTCTGATGTAATTTAGAAATAAAGGAAGCTATACCGGCTCTATTTTCAGTTCTTGTATTACGGAAACTGGAATATATCTCGGAATGCCTGTGGCCTCTAACTGATATTTTTTGCATTCCTTGAAGTAATTTATCTCTTGCCATGTTTGCCCATATTTGGGCGCCATAGAGAAGAGAGGGTCGGACATAAACTTTGTAAATGAGAATTTTGTTTTGAAGTATGGATCTTTTTCAGTTTTTGTTGATTTTTCCAGTATTTTGCTTTACGGTCTTGAAGGTGATAGTTATAGGGAAGGTTGGAGTCGAGGGCGAGTTCAAGATAATTAACTTTTGTTGACCAGACTATTCTGTCAAACAGCTGGAGGGGATCATTTGGGGGGGGCTAGGATTTACGCATCTGAATATGATTGGTTGCGATTTATTCGTGTTCTTCAATTAGTCAACCATTTTTGAAGGATGAAGAGATAATTCTGAAGTGCAATTTTCTCCTCGGACTCGGTCTTCTCGGTGACAAGGAAGGCTGCACCGTAGGTGAGGAGATGAATGGAAACATATGGATGAGTGGGGAAGTCACTTGTGTAGATATTGAAGAGCAAATGACTTAGGAGTAACCCCTGCGGCGTTCCGGCTTTTGCTTTTCCATTTGATGAAAAGAAATGATCAATTTTGATTCTTAAAGCTCTGTTCTGAAGGTAGCTATTGATGATGTGAATAAGATAAGGTGGGAAGTTTAAGGTTATAAGCTTATAAACGAGCTCTTCATGCCAAATCCGGTTGAATGCTTTTTGGACGTCCAGGAGAACACCTCCCGTGATCTTCTTGCTAAACCCTTCGATAATTTGCTTGTTTACCCTAATCAGTTGGTGCAGTGTAGAAGTGTTTTCTGTGAATCTGTGTTGGAAGTCTGGAATGATGTTTTCGTCGCCAAAAGACTTTAGGCGTTTGAGAAGGATTTTCTCGTATATCTGGTCGACCGAACTTGGCAAATCGTAGTTAAATTTTAAAAATATTAAATTTAAAATGTGGCTTTCCTGGTAGTTACCCAAAATAGTTCCAGCAATCAATGAAATAAAGTATTAAATGAAAAAATTAAAATATAAAATTTAGAGGGCCATTCGCCAAAAAGTGTATAAACAGTGAAATTAAAATTACGGTGGGTTATAGGAGAATTATCCAAGGCCTTTTTTAGTTGCCCAGAGGAATATGGTTTTCTAAATTGATAAAGTTGTTATTATTAATATTGGAGAGATTGTCATAGAGAATTTTTTTTGCAAGATTTTGAATATGTTTTTAGAAAGGGGAATTTTGAGAGTTTTATACATATTAAGAGTTCTTAGTGAATCTATTAGCATTAACAATAGTTCTGATACAGTTTTGTGCAATTGCTAAGATTTTAACATTAGTCTTTGCTACATATCCCCACACAGGACAAACGTAGTTAATTATGGGCCACGAAACAGCAGGGTAGAGAAGTACCTTATTAAAAATATGCATTTCCGAATTCAGATAAATTAGAGGGGAAATTAATCTTATTGCGTCCCGAGATATATCTCGCGAATGTAGAATGTGGTGTTTCAAAGTGAGATTTCTATCAAGTATGATACTTAAGTATTTGGTAGTTTGATACCAGTAGAGTGGTGTGGAATAGGGTGGGATTGGTTTCATCCATTCGATGAAGAGTACAGCAACTTTTTATCAACATTAATTCCCCCCCCCCCATTGATTAAAGTATGTTTCTAGAACACTTAAATGTTTGTTAAGCGTGAGTGTAATTGTTTCGGTGTCCTTGTAAGTGGCGAGAGTTGTGGTATCGTCGGTTTGTGGGTGAAGTTGTATATCATTTAGATAGATAATGAAGAGCACGGGGCCCAACAATGATCTTTGTGGCACACCAATGGTGACCTTACGTGTTTGAGAGAGTGTCGTTGACTCTGACTTTGTAAAAACTATTGACGAGGTAGGAATTCAAGATGTGAATGAGAGAGGGGGAAAACTGTTAGTAATGAGTTTGTGAATTAGGTCACAGACCCAGACATAGTCAAATGCCTTTTGGATATCAAGAAAGACAGCTAAATAGGATCTGCCTCTCAGAAATATCTAAGAGATGTTTTCCGTTAGTCTGAGCAGTGTAAAGTTGTCTGGCGAAGATATATTGATTAGGATTAAGAAAGTGGTCGTTATTGAAGTCATTAATTATATTGAGGATAAAATGTACGGTTATTTTCCTTAATGTTAGTAAAAGGGAGATTGGTCTATGACTCAGCAAGATCATTATTTCATCCTGGTTTTTTTTTCCAATTCGGCACAAAATAGAAATTTTCCAATTGTTTGAAATATGTCTAGGGTAAAGAATTTTGTAAATTAAATCGGCGAGGATTAGTAAAATCTTAAGAGAAGTTCTTGATTATTTTGTTGGTAATATTGTCAAAACCTAGAGCTTTGCTGTTTTGAAGTCTTTTAATGTAAGCAGTTATTTTGTCTAGGTTGGTGGAGGGTGGGTGAGATAAGTTTTCCAAGTGTGTTAGTGATGTCAGAGTCTATGTTGTTTGGGAAGTGGTCTGGTTTTTAATTTTCTGTGTAATTGTTTTTTAAAACAGTTTGAAATTAAGTTTGCCTTTTGGTCATCGCTGGTAGGGACGCCTGAGGCACTGTTAAGAGAAGGAATATCTGAACGTTTCTTACAAAAGTATTTTTGTGTTTGCCAGAGACTTTCTTTCATGTTGAGTGACATGCGTTTTGAGTTACAAGTTTGTACTAAATGAATTTTAAGTTGTTTTTAATGCGTGCTTGTAATATATTAGATTCTGTTTTGTAATTTAAGTTACAGGTGTTGTGGAAAAGTTTTCTGACCCTGTTTTTCAAAGTAATGAAATCTTTGAAATGTTTTGGTGTGTAACTGTGAAGTTTGTGATTGACCTAGGCAAGTGGAGCGAACAGCATCAATGAGGTTAGAATTTTTTTTTCTTTTAGAGAGAAGGATTATTAATGTTTTTGAAGTCTGATAATTGAATATTAAGATTTTTCTTGAAATTAGACCAGCAGGGGGTAATTACTTTAGTACAGTTTTTTCAATGTTTGCGGCTCAAAATTCAATTATAATTTTCGTGGTGGCCTCCTCTATACCAAATAATGTATTGAAGTCAATAATAACGTACCTTGTGACGCTAAAATTACTATACTACTAAAACTATAAACTGTATAATTCATCAAGATAAGTATTCACTTTTGGAAATATCTTTGTACAAGTCCAGGGGGTCACTAGAAGTTATTAAACTTGCTTTTAACTTGGTATTGTTTAACTTATTATCAAATACTATGTACAGTATTGATGCATTCATAAGTATATATCATTGTGAATGTGTATCTTTTATTATCTGAATGTATTTTGTTTTGATTAAATTAATAACTTTTAAATCAGTTAGTTTCGATTTGCCAACGCTTCCCTGATAGGATTATCACAAGCCCTTCGGATGCCGCACCCCACAGTTAGGGAAACGCTGCTCTAGTATTATTCTTGTGTATGTAAGAAATGAGAGAAGTATAGCTGGAATGGTCGGAAGATAGCTCGGGTATGGATTCAATATTGTAGGGAAAATTAAAGTTGCTAATAAGTGCAATGTCAAGGCTGTTAGAAGAATTATAACCATATGTGGTAGGAATACTGGGAAAGGCTGTTACGAGATTAGTTAACTGAGAAATTATTAAGTTGCATTCCTTTAGTAGAGTTATGGGAACAATTCCACATATTGTGTGCAGCGTTGAAATCGCAGAAAACTACACATTTCCTGTTGATCTGAAGGATATTTTCTAGGTCGAGGGTAAAGGAGTATTTATCTGAGTGCGCGCATGGAGGCACATAAATGGAGGTGATAGTAATGGGATTAGTATTGTGTGGATTAATAGTTATAATGGTAGCTCAATATGCTGAAGTGGAGGGGTGGGGGTTGTAGTGAGGTAATAATTTTTTAATCAGAATTATAAAGTCACACCGGATGCTTGTACTTCCGTGATGCGGTCGTTTATCATTTGTAGTTGTAAATTTTAATATTGTGATTTGGTCTCAAATGTGTTTCCTGTATCAGGATAAAACGGGACAGTACTACTCTACAAATATTTTAAATTCAAGAATTTTTCTAAGTAGGACGTAGGAATTCCAGTAATACAAACTCGGATCATGCGTTAAGTGTTTACTCATCATCATTATCGAGTAGTTCCTCTACTATGGCATATAATTCGCTTTTTTTACTAGATTTATTTTTTATTTTTAGGAGACATTCTCTTTAAAACTCATATTGTTAATTTGTTTAGTAAGTCCTGTAAGAGCTGCAATAATTTGTTGAATAGTTTGGGTAATTAAGCTGACGTTAGAGTTATTATTGGTATTTGCTTGCATTTGAGGGGAGTTATTAGTTCTAATGCCTGAGTTTGAATATTTTAGCTGGATTTATTTTGCCTTGTGGTATTTATCTGTTGTGTGTTGTTGCTATTAGTAGTTTGATTTTTGTTGGCTGTTTGTGCGTAAGATGGATTGGGTCGTACTATGCTATTAACGACTGTATAGTAGTTGTTCTTATTGGTGATTGTAGTGCTTTTACGTGGTTTAAGGGAGCATTTGACGTAGTTCGCCATATGTCCGAATACTTTACAGTTTATACAATAGGAGTTTTTTCAACGCGTTTGATTTGTCAGTCGCGAGTTTGATGAGCTTCACTGCATTTTAGACATCGTTGAGTGAGGTGGCAATTTTCTGCCGTGTGATTAAATTTTTTACAATAGTAATATTGTGTAATTCCTTTACTTTTCGTAACCTTCAACGTATTCACTTATGTAAGTTTATTAAGATCGAAATTTCTTGCGTTATTGATGTTCCTGTGTAGTGTTATTAGAAAAATGAGTAGAGGTAGTTTGGTTATGGGTCCAATTAAATGAATGACTTTGTCTACAGTAAAACGGAGATCGATTAAATCGCTGTGAATGTCTTTTGTTTTGATATGGCAAGGAGAGCTTTAAATACAGCTTTATGGGGCGTTCTTTAGGTTTAATTATGAAAAATTCATTTTTTTTAAATCTTCTAAAATGTCATTAAGTATGTGGTACTGTTCGCTAGTATTGGTGTAGAGTTTTAAAATCACTTGTCATTTTGCTTCTAAGTGTTGGGAGCCTGTCCGTAAGTGTTTCTATTTGTTGAAGATAATCTTCAGTAATTTTAAGAAAAGTGGGTGGAGGAGGTGTTTTTGGTGCACTTCCGGTGTGATTTGTTGGGTTCTGGTGTTGGCAGAGGAAGTTCCTGCTACTGGTAGATTTTGAAAATGGCTAAATCTATTCTCAAGGTTCATTTTAAAGTTTAGTTCCGAATTAAAGTAATTTCTCCGATTTTTACCAAATTTTCTAGAAGGAAGGGAAGGATATCCGGTCTCGTTTTCTTTGTGTTTAATGGGAATTATTTTAAGTGGATCCAAGTTATCAATGTTAATTTTAATTGGGGAGCTAGGGGGAGTTTGATGTACAGTAGTGCTCCGCAAACTTTTCTCACCTACGACGCACCAAAATTCTTTCTTGAATTCCGCGGCACACCAAAAGCTAAAGTATATAGGTATTAAATTGATACACAAATTTTACAATAAATGTTCTTTTTTTACTTGAAAAGTATACATACATAAAACCATAACATATTTATTTCTACGCAATCATAATAATTATTGTGATACCTGCACTTGTTTCAATGAACACAAAAGATTTATATTCGGCTCAATATTTGACAACGCAACCCGAAGTTCTTGGTCAAGATCTTTTAAGCACACATGACCGCTTATCATTTTTAATTAATACAAGAGTTGAAAAAAACTTTGCTCACATAAATATGTCGTCGAAAATGGAAGTAATTTTAAGATTGCTTTGTAGGAAATGTGAAGATATTCTTTTTTAACGTAAATCCAGAAAACATCTAATGGAACTTTGGAGAAGTATAATTTTAAAGTCTTGTCATTATTTAAATCTGTAAATTCCTCTCGAATTTGTAGAGGCAGTGATTCCGTAGAATTTATTGCATTGGTTGCAAAAGGATTTCGAATCCAATCGTATTGTTCCGTAATTAATGGTATAAAAATATTGATCAAATTTCTGCTGAAGCATACTTAAATGTTGTTCGGCCAGATCCACAATTAATTGTTTGTTTTCAATTGTAATATGATTGGTCCTTTTGTACATTTCCAAACATCCTTTTTGCAACTCTTTCTGCCAAATTTCGAGTTTTTAAATAAATCCTTGTAATTTGTCGGAGCACGTCAAAATATTCTCATTTCAACCTTGCATTCTTTTATTAAGTTCATTCAAATGCTCGAATATATCAGCTACGTATGCAAGTTTGGCTATCCAGTAATCATCATCGAGGTTCTGGCATATTTCGAGCATATTCTGTGTTAAAAGAAATTCATGCACCTCGTGACGAAGCTCAAATTATCTAGCCAAAACTTTGCCTCGGATAGCCAACGAATTTCTGTATAAAATAATAAGGATTCATATTCCGCTCCCATTTTCTGCACAAATAATCCAAAAATTCGCGAATTTATGGCTCTTGATTTAATTAAGTTCATGATTTTAATGCATTCCTTCAACGTGTTCAAATGTTCTTCCGGCAAATTCCTTGACCATCAATGCTTCTCGATGTATGCAGCAGTGTGTAAATTGTACCGTCGGATTTTTTTGTTTTTACACAAGAGACAAAACTTTTTTTACTACCCGTCATTGCCGCAGCGCCGTCCGTGCAAACAGCAATGCAGTTGCTCCATTGAATATTATATATTTTAAAGAAATCATCAGTTACTCTAAAAATTTCTTCACCGGTAGTTCGCTCTGGAACCTCCTTACAAAATAAATAATGTTCTTTAATAAAGTCCTCGTCAACGAAACGTACAATAGCTATCAGCTGTGCTTTATTTTTAATATCAGTTGTTTCGTCGATCTGAAACGCAAATTTTTCAGCCGATAACAGTTTTTAATCAATGTTTCCTAAAATATCGCTTGACATATCGTGAATACGTCTTTTAACAGTATCAGCAGACAACGAAACTTTATTCACTTCCTTAACTTCATTGGGCCCATGCATAAGTCCAATAATTTCCATGCATGCTGGTTTATTAAGTATTTCGCCGACAGTATGTGGCTTCTTCTGACGAGCAATTAATTTTGCAACATGATAGCTAGCTTCTAATGCCTTTTCAGAAACTGTTAGCGTCCGATTTCATAAATTTCTTCTGTTTTTTTATTTTGTTCTAAGCACCTCTTAAAATATTGTTTGTCTTTGTTGGCGCAGCTAGGATGCTTGAATATAGATGCTCGCTTTAATTTACTGGGTACCATTGACTCGTTTGATAGCTGATGGCCGCAAATGATGCACTGTGGTCTTGGTGCCGTTTCGTCACCACACCACGAGAATCCATATTTATAATGTAATCTTCGTCGCACTTTCTTTTCACTACCTTCTTTAGGTTTTTTTGTAACACTTGTGCTGGGTTTTTCATCATCTGTACGTGAAGACTAATCTTTCCGACGTAAAAATTTATCCACATTTAAAGGAGTATAAAAGTTTAAAAAAATTTATACGAAGAACGTTAAAACATACATAATTCAGTAAGATAATCAATAATAATTATCGTTAGTGGTAGGAACGTGTTATTTAACTTTATGTTGTAAAATAGTGACAACAATGATATACGAGTGAACGTGATGTACCACGCGTAAATGCAAATAACACATGTGCATGAGTCTTCAACGACGCGCATAACGGTCATTTTGCTTTATCTATGATTAATTTGGTGGGCCTTGGTGTTACACAACACACTATGCAGTTTTCAAATGTTCTCACCAGGGACCTTTGAATAATTATTTAGTTATAATAATTATTCTATAGTATATTTAGAAAAATAGGCATTAGTATGAAAAAAATTCAGTGTGTGTATTAAATACATGATGAAAAATTGTAAAATGTCAAATACAATGTATT
>BMAO01014567.1:0-17390 GCA_019973975.1 Trichonephila clavata | reverse complement strand
AACGAAATGTTCTTAGCGAATGAAACGAATGAGTGTGCAGTATCCATAGAAATTGATCAGTCCATATTACTCAACGAAGACACAATTTGAATATAGTAATATTTAATATGACTGAACTTGCCGTCACGCGGCCTACATTCTACAGAACAAGTTACACACACTAACAATATTTACATTTTAGATACTGAGGTGCGCACAGCAGCGCCCTCGAGTGGCCAATATTTCGGCACACACCCCGCCGGGGAACAGAATGTTCACCCAGTGATTATCAAACAAAAATTAATACAAACAATTATTCAACACAAATCTAACAAAGACTTAACACTGAAACAATGCTACTAATCAAAATTTAAAATTTTCATATTACAAAGAAAAAAGTAAATATATATTAAAATACACAAATATAATGAAATTTAAAGTTGACAATAAATCTTCAATTTACAAATTAGAAAATATTAGGCTACATACCTCAAGATCTCACAACAAATAAATTTAACAGAGATTAATTAATAATGTGCTATCTCCTAACATTAATCTGAAAAAATAGAAACAAAATTAGTTCAAATATTATTCAAGTTCTAAAGGGTACAACAATTGAATGGGTTTTTTGAAGAGACCTTTAGAAGTTTTTTACAAGACAAGATCTAACATTATTGTCTCTTCCAATAAATATCTTCTTGATTATTCCAAGTTCCCACAATAATTTTGATTTTACATTTCCTTCAACCAGAACTATGTCATTTAATTTTAAATTTTTATGAACAGATGGTGTTTTAAAATGATTAACTGTTTTTAACTGGAGTAAATACTGTTCTTTCCAGCGTCTCCAAAGTTGTTTTAAAAGAAGAGTTCGGTAAGTCTTTCTTTTTTTGTACGACTCTCTTGCCGTAGTGGCGTCGATCAGTTCAATGAAATGTATAGGATATTTAGAGTCACCATAACCTTGCTCGAGGAAGTGGGCCGGTGTGAGTGGTTCCGGCTCTCCTGGATCGTTTTCCACGTATGTCAGTGGTCGATGATTGACGATCACTTCAACTTCTGAAAGTATCGTTGAAAGTTCTTCAAACGTTAGAAGGGCTTTGCCAAGTATTTTACGCAAAGGATCCTTTATAGTCTTAACAAGACGTTCGTAAAATCCACCCCACCAAGGGGCACGTTTAACCATGAACTTCCAGTGGATACCTTTATCTGCGACAAAATTTTGAAATTCACTGTCCTTCAAGATGTTGGCAAAATATGCTAGCTCCTTTTCAGCAGCTTTAAATGTACGAGCATTATCTGAGTATATTACTTTGCAATTTCCTCTACGAGCGAGGAATCTCCGTAAAGCAAGTAAAAAACACTTTGTGGACATGTCTGATACAAGTTCTAAGTGTACGGCACGAGTGACCGCACATGTAAACAAAGAAACATAAGACTTATGAGTCTCTTGATTGTCCTTAACAAGTATTGCACCTGTAAAATCAATTCCTACGATTTGAAATGGAGGGGATTGGGTGATTCTATCTCGAGGCAACTGACCACTCAACTGGTCAGCTGGTTTAGCGTTGTATTTTTTGCAAATGAGACAAATTCGAATAATTGTTTTCACTAACTGACGACCTTTAGGTATCCAATAATTTTTTCGAAGTTGAGTTAAAGTTGCAGATACACCACAATGACCAATTCGTTCATGTTCCCTAATAACAAATAATTCTGTAAATTTACAGTGTCGGGGAAGGATAACAGGATGCTTTTCGCCAAAGCATAAGTCTGCTTCAAGCAACCGTCCAGTAATTCTTAGTAAATTGTCTTCACCCAAATAAGGCACTAAACTCTTTATTTCAGAGCTACATCGAAGTTGTTCGTTGCGTTTTAAGGTTAATATCTCAGCTGAATAAAATTCGTATTGAACATATTTAAGCCAAAAATATTCAGCATTTTGTATTTCATCTGCAGTAATATAGAAGTTCATTGATTTATTAACGATTCTAGCAATGTTCACAAATCGGAAGACCCAAGCAGTCACTTTCAAAAGTTTTTTAAGGCTACTGAATCGATTTATGTCAACAAGAGATTCCCTCTGTTGGGTAACTGCCACATGCACACTAGAACGATATTCTAATTTTTCCGAGCAGAGTTCCGAATCTAAAATATCTCGTTGAAGATTTGGCCAATGATCGGGTGCTAGTTTAAGCCAAGGTGGGCCGTGCCACCCAGCTCATTCTGTGCTAATTTGACGGCAGATGTACCACGCGAAATGAGATCTGCAGGATTGTCCTTTCCTGGACAGTGTCCCCACTGGCTCGGATCAGAGAGCAACTGTATCTCTTGAACACGATTTTTAATGTACGGTTTGAATGCTGAAGAATCGCCACATATCCAGTAGTACGAAATGAGAGAATCAGTCCAATAATATATATTGGCATTAAACTTTAGACATGATGACACCTGTTTGGCCAACCTAGCTGACAATAGGGCTGCTGTCAGTTCAAGACGAGGAAGCGTCAATGATTTCAAAGGTGCCACACGACTTTTTGAGCAAATGAAACTCGTTTCGATTTTGTTATTGCAAGTAACAAATCGCAAGTATAGTATTGTTCCATAGGCTGACTTGCTCGCGTCTGAGAAACAATGTATATCAACACTTGATAATTCTTGATCTACGTCCCCTAAATAGAACCGTGGTATTTTTATCTCAGTCAAGCCCTCAGCTTCGCTACTCCACTGCTGCCACTTGTGTCGTAGCTTTGGGGGAAGTTCAGAGTCCCAGTCTACTCCTAGAGTCCAAAGATCTTGAAGAAGACACTTCAATTTGATAACGAATGGGCCAAGAATTCCAATGGGGTCGAAGATGCGACCAACCACACTCAGAATAAATCTCTTAGACTCTGTTTTACGTGACATAAATTTCAATAAATCCTTTGGATCAAAATAAATTAAATCCTTTTCTGAATCCCAAGCGAGTCCTAAAACCTTAATCGGTGGTTTAAGATCGGTGGCACTAGTTTCAGAGAATTCTGTTTCGACACCTTCTTGCTGCCATAACAAATCAAGTTGTTTTGAATTAGTTCTCCATTTGCGCAACAACATGCTCGCGTCACTGAATATTTGCAAACACTCCAAGGTAGTACGTAGAGCGTCCGGAACATCATTTCTACCACAAATGAAGTCATCAACATAAATGGAGCTATTTAGCAAGTCAAATGTATGAGGATATTGTTCTTTGTACTTCTTAAAATGATGTTTTAAAGTTGCTGCGAGAAGGTATGGACTAGGTCTAAGTCCAAAAAGGACTCTCGTGAAATTTAGAACGTATGGATTGTTATTCAAATTATCAGTCCAGAAGAAACGTGTAAATTCTCGATCACGAAGGTCCAATTCAATTTGAAGAAAAGCCGATTTTACATCAGCTGTAAAGGCTACAGGGTTTTTTCGGAACCGTAAGAGAAGTTCTAACATATTTGGGTGCAAATTTGGTCCCGTATATAAACTTTGGTTCAACGATGAATGTCCGTCTTCGTGAGCCGAACCATCAAACACAATGCGAAGACGGCTTGTGGTTTTGTCGCTACGTATCACCGCATGATGGGGTAGGTAAAATCCCTGACTATCCGATAAAGAATCACAAGAAGTACGCTCAACAATACCTTCCCTAACATAGTTATCGATTACATCTTTATACTCACAGAACAACTCGTGATCACATTTAAACCTACGGACCAACCCTTCAAAACATTTACGTGCAACAGTTTTATTATTCTGTAAAACCTCTCTCATTCCTGGTTTCCATGGCAAACTAACACGATATCGACCATCTACAAAACAAACTGATTTATCAAATTCACTAAGTATCTCTTCATCTCCATTACCTAAAGACACCGAATCATTGTCACGTATTCCTAAACTTTCTATCTCCCAGAATCTCCTTAGCTCAGCTGAAATCGATTCCTCTTCACTGTGAATCAAATGTACCGAAGTACAATCACTCTGCTCATCACACTTTCCCTGAAGAGACCATCCTAAACTAGTTTCTACTGCAACCAATGACGAATCAAGTCTTTTTATCCGATGTGTTAAAGACCAATAAAAATCGGAACCTATTAACAATGAAATTTCACAGTTCTCAGAAGATTCACTACAATTGAATGTTAGTCTGAATCCCTTTGTCTCCATTTCTGTCCATACATCTGGGCTAGGCAGGCTAAGTGTTGCCTTTGAAATTTCCTCAATTTCCAATGCCTCAATTACAGTTACTTCTCCGTTTAATATATTCCTTAATCTAACCTCGACCTTGCTACAAGTTTGTTTTTTAGGAGTTTTACATCCGAACGAAAAAATATTTAGCCTTTCCGAACCTACCTGTTTCAACTCCAACCTCCGAGAAACATTTTTCTTAATAAAAGATTTCTCACTTCCATTATCAAAAAGACAAAATATTTTATCCGAGGAAATATGACCGATTACTTCTGCCTTTACACACTGCAATAAAACTCCACCTCTATTATGAAGAACAGAATTTTGAAGACGTTGGTTTCACGTCAACTTTACCTTTCTCTAAATCTATATGCGAATTTTGTTTTAAAGAATTTTCCAGCTTAAAACAAATAGCACGAGCGTGACGACCTTTACAATACGAGCAAACCTCTTTTTTGCACTTTTTAACATGGCAACAAGTATAACAACACAAAAAACACCTCCCTTCCTTTATTAATTTGGCTCTCTTTTCCTGAACGCATAGATTCTCACACATATCAGATGCATGAGTATCTTCGGAACAAAATAAACAATTCGAAACTGCAGCCGAAAGCAATTCGTTCGCAGATGCTCTCACCCCGATTTATGAGAAGGGTAGAATCGCGAATGACCTTGACCCTTTCGATTTGGCTGCGGATAGATCGGTGGTGCTCTTTCCGAATATTTATTGGGATACGAGTGGGAGCCATGTGGTTTTAACAAAATTTCCGTCCGTTCGCGACTTTCAACTTCGCCGCGCAAATATGTAGTTAGATCAGTGACTTGGGATTGTTTTTCATTATGTTTTCTATTATATTCTAATGCCAAATCAGGGGAATAGCTTTCATTATTATCGGAAACAGTAGACAACTGTAAGAATCGGGGAAGATTTCAAGGGATTCGAGTCCCTAATGTTTATTTCTAATTGATCATATAGCTTTCTTAACGCGATTACATCAAACGATTTACGGACAGGGGACAAATTTAACAAACGATTCATATGATAATCTACAATTAGTTCTTTACGCCCGAATCTATCTTCTAAAATTTTAACTGCTTTGGCATAATTTTCCGGTGTTAGTGTTAAACCTCGAATAGCCAATTCTGCATCAGATGTGACAAACGATTTCAAATAGGAAAATTTGTCCACATCATTTAAATTCGAATTATCATCCACTGCTGATTTAAATCTAGCCCAAAAACTGGGAAAACTACTGATATCCTTGCCCGAAAAAGATTCTAATTTGAGCTTAGGTAAACGCGGTTGATTTGTTAAAACGGAACTAACTGTTTTATTTAAAGGAGTTACGTTTTGCGGTTGATTTTCGACCGAATTTTGAAATATAATGCTCGAAACTGTTCCTATGTAACGTTCAGCACGGATTTTCCATATTATAAATTTATCTCGATATTCTTCGCGAGTTAATATTTCGTCTTCTAGACTTTCAATATTTATTAAACTCTCAACTTCCTTATCGAGTGTACTCAGCTCCTCATATTTAGAAATTAATTGCACGTAAATCTCATGCACTGTTGTTTTATCGGCTGAATTGTTTATTTCGTTTTCTAATTTATTAATTTGTTTCGTCACGAGGGACTCGAAACAGATCGAGCCCTTTTTGCTCTTTCTAATAAAGCCTGATTTGCTGCATCCATTTTAAACAAAACACTATAATTTCAAAACAAATATACAAATAATAACACTAATTCTAAATCCAACTTAGTATAAATTTCAACACATTCAAACAAAATCCAGTTTAACAATCTGTATACAAGTAAACAAAACTATACCAGAGCAACCTTCCAAATACCGACAGTTACGAATAAACTAAATTTCAAATATGATAAAATAAGCTAACTAAACGAATATCAAATTCAAAGTGAGACTAAACAAAAGTACTCACCCCAACATGCAGCGAAACGTATTCCCGGCCGATGCACCAATGTAAAGGATTAAGAACCTAAACGAAATGTTCTTAGCGAATGAAACGAATGAGTGTGCAGTAAGTATCCATAGAAATTGATCAGTCCATATTACTCAACGAAGACACAATTTTGAATATAGTAATATTTAATATGACTGAACTTGCCGTCACGCGGCCTACATTCTACAGAACAAGTTACACACTAACAATATTTACATTTTAGATACTGAGGTGCGCACAGCAGCGCCTCGAGTGGCCAATATTTCGGCACACCTGTTATAACATCTCAAATAATGGGAAGGGTTACCACTAAGGAAAGGGTTACCACTGACTACCCTTTTAACTGCTCGGGTGTCGACTTTTGTGGTCCTTTCTTCATAAAAAACAAAAGCCAACGCAAAGGATGTTCGAAAAAAATGATGTTAAGGTTGGAGATTTAGTACTCTTAATTGAAGAGAATTTGCCACCATACAAGTGGTTATTAGGAAGAATTATTCAAGTTTATTTAGGAGTCGATAACAAAATTCGTGTAGTTAAAGTGAAAACTCAATTTAGTACTTGTAAAAGAGCCATAACAAAAGTTTGTGTTTTGCCAATGCCAAATGATTAAATACTGTTGATCAAATTTATTTTTTGTGTGTTTTAATCAATTCAAGTGAATTGCTTTTATTTTATTTTATTTTCAATGATATAGTGCATTTCTTTAAGTGTCTTTTGTGGAATTTGAGTGATGAACAATTTAGATATATTTTGTGTAAATTATTAATACAGTGATTGCATGGTGTAACCAGTGCAATGTGGGGCGGTATGTCAGTTCACGGCATACGAAGAGCTATCTGTGTAATTAAAAGAGTAGAGTGTGTTGTTGTGTCTGTAGTAATGTATGTATAAACTGTGTCTGCGCAGTCCCAATTGCGCTGCCTGAACTGCGCATGCCCTGCAACTCCAATGTAAATGTACAGAAGTTATGAGTAATTAATAAACGCTAGTCCACAAGAAAACTGTGTCGTGAACAATATGTGTTAGAGACTCTTGAGTCCACTTACGTGTTAGAGCTATCGAATGAAGCAAATATATAAATAAACTTAAGTTTTAAAAAATTTTCTCTCTTATCTTTATTTATTATTACATACTATGTTTACTTTCTATAAAATCTATTTATACATATAAATATATATATATTTACATTTTATTTTTTTCAATAAAACTTTTTTCTAGTTACTGTGTTTTTTCATACACTGTTATTTTTAATATTTTTACGATTAAACTTTTTTTTATAAATGCTTTATTATATATATTTATATGTTATTATTTCTAATATCTTCAAAAAACTATTTTTCACTACTCTTAATTTTAATGTTAAAAATTAATATTTGATTTACACAGATATGCTAATAAAATTTTTAAAAATGAAAAGCTTATTTTGATTGCAAAATTTATTTCAATAAAAAATAATTTACAAATTTTTCTTCGTTTATTTTTTTTTTTTTTTAATTTTGAAGCTTTTTGGATAAAATATTAATAAAACTTTTCAGCTTCTCTCAATTGTTATTTTTTCTATAATTCCCTTGAATCGAATTATGTATGTACTGCTAGTTTTTCTGAGCAGCTTGACCACTAGGCCGTGGTAGCGTAGTGGTCAAGGTCACAAGCTCGTAGCTGGTGTATCATGAGTTTGAGCCTGGTACCGCTGAAAACCCGCTGTGCAAAGGAGGCCGATGCACTTTAAATATGTCGAGGGGTCAAATGTCCTCCCGTTGGTGTGGTGTGGAAGTTAGGAGAAGCAGGTGACAGCTGAGGAGTCGTCCTCATTACATGACCATGGTTCAAAATTATGATAACCTTCACCAATAGCGCTCATGCGGCTTTATAGTGCGATGTAAATATAACTCTATTACTTTCTTGAATAATGTTATTAAAAAATTTTACATTTGTTTTAGTTTAAAATTTGTTGTTTGATATTTGATTATTGGAAATGCTATATCTGCACATTTTTAAGAGGAAGAGGATGGCGGAAGATGGTTCATCCTTCCCTAACTGCCACACCACATTCACATCAAAGAGATAAGAGTCAAAACTAAATGTTATAATCCTTGCATTCGGTTTTTCAAAATTTATTTATACAAATACAAAAGTAGCTTTAATGTTATTCTTAAAAATGCAGCTATCTTTCTAATATAAAATTTGGGAATATTTCTAAAAAATTCTATATTCAATTTTTTTTTTTTTTTTCTTTTGAAAAACTGCCGCAAAAAATATACGTTCGTGTGATATTTTTTCTCAAATTTTATTTTTAAAATTAATGGCATTGTAGTTTTTATTATTTAAATACATTTAAAATTGTTTATTTCATTTTTTTTAGTTATATACTATGCAAAATAATTCATTTTTTAAGAGTATTGCTGGCTGCAAAAGCTGCATAAAAATTCAAATTTGGCAATAATTATCGAGCAATTGCCAAGTTAATTGATATTGTCAAATTTACTTCATTATTGAATTTTTTATGGAAGAATAATTGTGCTGCAGAATGAGGAAAACTTGCTGTCAAAGCTTGGAAAAAGAAAGAAGGAAAATTTTTTTCTATCACTTGGGAACACTTATTATCAACAAGAAAATTGAATGCAAATGTTATTGAATTTCATTAGTTCAATATTTTCAAATAAAGATCATAATAAAAAGAAAGTTTATTAATTAATGAAGATGGACATCTTGACTTTATAATTTCAGACAAAACTTTAATTTCAATCCAGATAGTAAAGAATATTTTAATTCAATTGCTATAAAATCAATTCAATAGTTTGTTTTTCTATATAGATCAAACACAAATCCATTTATTTTGTTAAGAGGACACAGTACAAGAGGCAAAAATCGGTCCAAAAATCAAATTTAATTTTTTAGCTTAAATTATTTTTTTTATTTACTTTTCTATAACCTGACACAATTTGAAAGCTCTAAACTTAAAAAACACAGAATTAGGATAACTGTTGCTTTCGTTTTTATTCACATCCCTATGAAAATCAAAACTATAAAATTTACCTTATCTCGGAAAGATAAAATAACTAGTTTGCCTTTATTTAAAATGCTAAGGCTTTTTTTCTATTGTGCATAATGCTTTTTTTTTACCTATTGCTAATAGTACATGTAACAAAAGTTGCTATGCATTTTTAAATCAAAGCAATACTTATTTTTTTTTTCAAAATAATTGATCTCCACTCAGAATTTATACATTTTTTAAGGAATTTTCAATAAGCATTCATACAAAGAAGTATTGTACGAATACCAATAATGTTATTTCAAAACCCATACCAACATTTATTATGCATAGTTTGACCTTCTCGTAAATCAAATTTCATGCGTGTATGTAAACTTTTGTAGGAGGAGTAGCATTTAAAAATCACTTCACAAATTTTAAGTTTTTTTCTTAACAAATTAAATGGCTAGCTTTTTATGAAATTTTGAGCACAAAATCTGTTTTACATAGTGTGCGCACATAGGAGGCAACCAAATGTTTGTGTGCGCTACTGTATGTATACATTAGATTTTATTACAAATAACTTTTTTTTAATTTATAATGTTTTTGATCTAAATAAAATATAAATTTAATTAGAAATTTTTGTTTATTTGAAAATAACTTTATTGAGGTGTGCATCGAAATGGGTAGAAAATATTATTGTTGTTATTGAAAAAAAAAAAACGCAACAGCAATATTCATATGTTTAAGTGGGGTTGAAAGGAAAAGTTAATGATTTTCACACGAAAGAAAAATTTAATTGTTTGAGATTATTCTTAAATTCTTCTTGAATTCAAAGTGAAAATCCTTCGTGCTTTTAATCTCTTTTTATTTTGCTTTAAGTTTATTCAATATTCTGGTTTTTGAATTTTGATAGTTATTACAAAGGAAGAAAGTAGTTCCTAGTATGGTAAATATCCCCTTCTACACGAGTAAAAAAAAAAAAAAAAAAAGACAGTTTTGCTTGTCTTTCTGTCCCACACAATCGATGACCTCTCTTTAAAACTGCCATGTCTTCATTTTTAAGGAGTTGGGAAGATCACTGGCGGCAATATATTTTAGACACATTTTTTGACCATTGGTTTTTCTACACCCTATTGTTTTAGATTTTTCTCATTTTTGCCTGCCTCTCATTCCAAGTAAGGCTTTTTAGAAACTACTATAAATCCAGCTACATTCTCTCAGATAAGGATTTATTGTTGTCAATGCCAAAAATACGATGAAAAGCCGTTGGGGAGGGGTTAAGCAATTAGCTGCTTCTATGTACACTGTCCTTTGGCGGAAGAAACGTCCCAACATCTCAAACGGGTACTGTATTGTATTATGCAGAATTTGACCCCTTGGATAAGACGACCCTTCTCAAGCAAAAGCTGCTTGCTGTGAAATTTTTAATAGGACCCCTTTTCTTTCTCTGATAAGGATCTTTAGCTGACCGTCCATCCGTTCACTGTATGCATTCTCCTTACGACAAACAACGATCTTTGCAGCTGGCACATAATAAAATAAAAAAAAAACATCCCATTTCCGCTCCCCCCCCCTTCCCCAAAGCGAGTGTTGAAGGATTCGCTTTTGAGAGTTATGGGTATTTTTGCTTAGATTTGATAAAACAAAATTTGCATACTAGCTATGTAAAGATATTTAAATTTATGTGTTCAATAACCCACAATTTTCTAAAAAAAGTTATTGCATATTTAAAAATATTATACAAATATCAAAAACTCATAATTTGATTTTAAAAATATTTTAATACCACTAAATGCTGAAAATTATACTAACAGTGAAATTTTGAATGTGAAAAAAGAATGTTTAAGGAATCACACCTTTCTCTTTATAAAACAAAAATACGTTTTAATCAATACGATTTAGATTTTTTCAGAGATCGTAGCCAATCTTCAAAAAATCCTAGCATTAGATTTAGATTTGGTTATAGACCAGAGCCAATAAAAATATGATTAATAGCATTTGGTTAATTTAAGAACTTAAAATAAGAATATTATTTTTTAAAAATTCATTTTATTGGTAATTTTTTTTATTGCAGAACATCATATATGGTATTAAATATAGCATAACATATGCAATTCTGTATTCCTGTTCTTTTAAAAAGTAAAATCATTTTTAGGATTTAAGAAGAAAGCCAAATCTTCAAAGTCCTTATCTAGAATGAAATTTAAATAGTGATTAACATAATTGTGGAATTTCTTAACATTATATTCTATTGTTTACTATTCCGGGGTTCAATTGAATAATTTTATACTCGTTAGTACAATGTTTTGCAAAGCTAAATAGTTTTCTAATAAAAAAAGGAACCTTTTTTCGTTTGCGGAGATAATACCTATAATGAAAGAGAAGAAGCAACTTTTCGATAGATCATCAGATTCAAGATTAAAATCTAAGTTTACGCAAGAACAGCTCCTAAATTTTAAGTTGCAAATTCATGAAAAATACACCGGATATGTTTCGCAGTGTAAACATTTTAATGTCCTTCAGAACTATGAATTTAAATGGAAAAACATTTCTGAATGTATCTGCGGGCAAAAAGAAAAATATATATATAAAAAAAAGGAAACACCTAGAATATGAAATGTGATTGCAGATGATTTCAATAGATCTAGACTTTAACAGTTTGTATTAAAAAATGCAAGCACATATTCTAGTTACTGAATATAACGCATGAGTAAGTGTCACTTAGATCACAAATTAATATTATTAGTGAGAATAAATATATATATATATTATATATATATAATATATAAATTATATTAAAAAATTACAATTAAATTTTTGATGAAAAATATGATACTTTTTTTAAAAAAATTGTCTTTACACGAAGTACCTATAACATGTTGATCTACTTCGAAATATTATTTTTTTTATAATTGCATTCTTTATAGTATTTGTGTGTGGGTGGAATGGAGCTCCCTGAAAATACCTTACAGTTCTGAGGATTACGTGAGTTTAAAAATCTTGAATACCACTGTGGCACATAAAACTGGTTCACTATCTGGTATTATTCTAACTTGTACACAATACCACCCGTTTCACGTTATAATTAGCACTTGCAGAATTTCACATGACAGACCTTCGCTAAAATCAAAATTCGGATCACAACTCAGCTGCGGTTCTTTAAAAAACAATAAAAGATACAAAAAAACATTTTAATATAAAATAAAAATTAATGTTCTAATTAAACATATAGAATTATTCCTCAAAATGCAGCTTTTTATACCCAGGAGTATATTACAGAAACCTTTCATGATATGCAGTTTTCTAGTTAATAAAAGATAATTGAAAAAAAATGCAAATGATTAAATTTAAGACATTAGATAATAAGTATTATGAAAAGTTATAGATTTCCCTTGAATATATGGCCTGATTTGAAAATACCAAATAGTATCATATTTTAATTGCGTGACTTTTTACAAACATTTTTTTTTTCATATTTGTTACTTCACTAAAAATTAGAAATTTGCAGTACTTTTATCTTAACACAATACAAAGTGTGCGCAGTTTTAAGACACACACATGCATCCCAATGGTGAAATGAATAACAAAATGAACGACATTGAACAATTTGTTGACAGTTAGATGATAAAAAAGCCAATGCAAAGAGAAATATTAGATTATTTTCTCAAAACTTAATAAATGTTTTGTTTTTCAAAAAACTTTAAAATTTGTATTAAATTTAATTTAGTTCTTGTGAATGTTTTTGTTTCACTGATTTTATGAAATACATGCATATACATTCTATGTAGATAAAATAAGCTCTAATAAACTTAATTTTGTTGATATGGTTTTTTTTTTGCAATATCTCTTATATAACACGAAATTCTTTTAACACAAAAAGATATTTCAGTTTCGTGTTAAGTGATTTTCACTATATATGTTATGAATCATTTTTTTTTTTTTTTTTGCTGGACTCTTCAAAACATGGGTTCCCAAGCTTTTTTTGTCTCATAGACCCCTCGCCATATTTTTCAGTTTGGATAGACCCCTGCTTAATTAATATTAAGTTTTTGTAAATTTATCAACTTAACTGTCTTTTTGACAGCTGGTATTACTACCTCTACTTTAAAAGAATTAAATTTCTAACTGTAATGAAGTATAGTGTTTAAAATTCAAAAATCACTGTGAATTAATTAAATTAAAAGTTAATTAATAAATAAAACTGTTAAATAAGATAACTAAACAATAAACAAATGATTTTAATGGGAGGATCTGGTGTTACAATAGCAAATTTTCAACATTTGGTATCAATTTTGTCAGATTTATTATTAAATCTCCCTGTTAGTAGTGTCCAGTTTTTTTTTTTTTTAGTTTTGGAGATAGGCAACCGCACTGAAACTCCTTCACACTAGGAAAAGCAATTTAAAATTTCCTCACGATATTCTATAGTTCGGGACTAATAACAGGTTTCACTTTTTAAAGCCAAAATTCCTGACATCTGTTTCTAAACATTAAGATCTTCGTTAGAGGTCATTACGATCAGTTCCTATTGTAATGTGACATTTTTTTCTTCAATGTGACCATATGAATCCATTGCCGATTGTGGTATTACCATAGTTAAAGCATTTTCACACCTGGTTTCAAAATCTGAATTAAAGACATTTAACTGTTGAACGTAGGTTAATACGTCCTGATAGATTGTCTGTGTCCAATTGATAAAATTCGGGATCTCTAGTATTATCCTTCTTTAGCTGATCTGGAGAGAAATGCTTAAATAGTTCTTGTTTTAATAAAATTTATGCTGTCCCCTTGTAAGTACAAACTAACCTCCTTAAATTTAGTAAATAAATCTGTTAAACGGGTAAAATTTGGTTTCCACTTGATTAAATTTTCTTTTTAAACTAAAGTCCCGTTCTTGTTTTATGTTCTTCAAAGACTCTGCTTTGCACCTCAGTGGACCCCCAAATTATTTTTTTGCTGACGTGAACCCTTGCAGTCGTCATAGACCCTTGGGGGTCTGTATAGACCACTCTGGGAATCACTGCTTAAAAAGAGTCCTTATATTACTTGAGAGATTTGCTAAAATTATCTTTAGATTCTTTTTACCTATTTACACTTTACAATATTTATTTTTTATAAAATAATAAATTATGCATAATTTATTTAATATAGATATAATATTTATATAAATATGTGTATTCTATAACATATTTATTTTAAAAAACAAAATTTAGTTAATTATTTTTAACAATTAGAGATATTTTTATTTATTGTAAAATTGCTTATTCTGCTATTTGATCTGGTGAACGTGTTAAGATTTGTCAATAATAACGTTCATGGAATTGGAAAATGGCCCGTAGTCATCACATTCTCTATGAAATGAAGCATTCGTCAATTTAAAGGTGTCATTTTTATGTAAAATGTGAAAAAAGAATGCTCGAATACTTAATTTTTTTTCCTACGAGAATATTTATACCAAGAAATGCAAAAACGAATTATGTATCATTAATACTAATTTAAAAGTAAAAATGTAAGGTCTCTCTCTACATATATTGTGTTTACAATTTGGAGGAAGATTCTGCATTTTGCCTACATTATTTTCTGAAGCAGGAAATTCTAATGAATTTAAAACACTTAATTTAAGTATTGGTTTAATTAACTAAATTCATTTTATCGGAAAACATATTTATTATTTGATTTATAATTGTTATATTAAAAACTATACAAATTTCTGACCATTTGTTAAGTGGAATAATTATACAAAATAAAATTATTGGTAAGTTTAATGAAATTCATATGAAATTTAAAGATTTTTAATACAATTTGGTATGTTCAAATCAATCAATTTATTTTCCATTCAAAGAAATCTTTTTTTAAATAAAGTTTAGTTTTTTTTAATGCTAAAAATCAGTCTTTCTATTTTCTACTTTCTTTTATACATTAAAAGACTGCAGTTCGTGACAGATTTCCGCGTTACAGACTATTTATAAGAATCTACATTCTAAGGGAAAATTCTACATAGTATTTAGTTTTCACGTCTATTTTTACTTCGTATAAGGTATTTCTACACTTTTATCTTTTTTAATGGGTCGCAGTCTAAAAGATTAGTCATGAGTTCGAATCCTGATTTTACCACCCACTTTGTGAAATTCCGCAAGTGCGACTTAATATAAGAAACGGATTTCAAATTTCTCGAATGATGTTGTGTGGTAGTTAATAAAATACAAATTAAACATCCCAACTGAGGTGTGATTGCATATAAATTTGAAGTCTGCAGCCAAAAGAACCCATGTTTTTAAATTTCAATGTTAAATTAATTTATAAAATTAGTTGTCCATTTTTATTATTTTTTTATTAATAACACTATTTGATTACTATTATTTAAAATTTAATTTTTAGGTTTAAGAAATGTTGAATAATTTTTAGCGATGCAATGAATATGGACAATTTTCTTCCAAAAGTCATTCAATAGCTAATCCATCTAACATGTATATTTTTCATCTTTCGTGCGCAACGCTTCTATTAAATTCAATTACTAAAAAGCTTTAACTTTATTTAAGCACATTTGCTATTTCAAATGTTTAATATCAGAGCATATTTTAATATTAAACTTTGTCAAACAATATAAAAATAATGCAAGCATTTTATATTCCTAATTTTTCAATACTTTGATTGATTTTATAACATTATAAATTTTTTGAAAATATGTAAGTGATTAGGTAAATAGCTTTTATGTGAATTTCTTAATTGGCTAAATTGAGCAAATTATATGCACTGATCATTACTTGAACTTTATTTTAGATTAGTGTTTTCAAGAACTGACTTTTTTTTTTACCTTTCAAAATTATTTTATTTTCTCATAAGGATAAGAGAAATTTAAATAAGTACATTTGAATTTTTTTTTTGTTTTTTTTTTGCTTTTTGTGAAATTTGAAATGTTGTGGCTTTTTCTAAGTAACACATAGTTTATAAAAAAAAGGAATACAAACTTCGTAAATTTTTAATTGTATGAAAATTAAAGCATTTCGTTTCAATTGTAATAAATATAGAAAAAATATATATTTCATTTGTTGTTAACAGAAGACTTTTTTTAACAAGTGAAACAAATTCAGTTGATCAGTTCAAATACTAGCCATTATACCCCCACGCAGCTAGTATTTATATATAATTAATCACTGAACAAAACTCATAATATTTCATATTTCGTACTTGTTGAAGATATTTAATTAAAACTGTAGATCGCTTACAATAAAATGACTGGTAAAAAAAAAAGATTTTTAAACTGATGATTCTCAGACAAGAAGTGAACTATAGTAGCAAAGCAGCAAAAATAAAAGAAAAAGAAATTCTCAGTATTACTTGAAGGATAGTTTTCAAGTATTTGAAACACTCCCCAATTCTTGACAAAAGGAATTCCCTATTCTTGACACTCCCCTTTTTTGAATCTTTTGGACCATGCCGCAAAAACAGTACTATAGATTTGTTGACCTCAAAACGGTGTCTTTCTAAACATGAAAGATCAGAAGAATTTTTATCTTTAGTTTTGTACAAAAAAAAAGGGATGTTCATATTCGCAAATGTTTCTAATCACAATATTTTTGTTCGTTCTCAATTATTATGAACGAAAATTTTTTTTAAAAGCTCACTCACACACACATTTTCATTGAAAAGAATTTTTGCATCTTATATGTTGTTTAGGGGGAAAATTCATTTAATTATTTTACACACATGTATATAGAAGTGTTTTACTAAATGAAACAAGAGCTTTAATAAATTTCCCTTAACTGGATACAATAAAAAAAAAGATAATGTAGGATTTTAAGGAATAAAGAAATTTCAAAAAGGCACTAGCAAACCTCTGACATCCTTTGTTCTAAATTGCGTTAGTTTGAAAGGTAATGATAAAATGTGCATTAAATAAAGTGTATTTATACTCGCATGAAAATATTCTGCATTTTTTTATTTTGTTATTACTTAAGTTTTGTAAGAAATGCCATCTTATAGTTTTTATATTCATAAAACTTAATAGTTTTTATAATCATAATTTTCGAGCATGTATCTAGATCAGAGTTTCTAAACTGTATGTGCCAAGAGAGACTATTGTGACACAAGAATTTTCTACAAACAATAAAAAGTGCATGAGTTTAGTAGCTTTGAAAATAGTATATGTAATTTCCTCAGCATTTACTCAAGATGGATATTTTTTTTATTTAATTTTCCTGTTATATATTTTTGAAAGTAATTTTTTGCCCAGTTGTAATTGACATAGGTTGAAGTTTTCTTTCTTAAAATCAAAA